>KV908643.1:151163-167443 GCA_002005505.1 Botryococcus braunii
AAAAAGAGGCAAATGGCAGGCGCGTGCAGGACTACACCCCCCTCCCCCGCCCCCCAAGCCTCTCCAGCCGCTCCGATTGGCCATCACCCCCCCCCCCTTACGGGGCATGGCTTAAAGCCGGCGACATACCCACCCTTTCCCCCCACCCCCGGCAGGCTCGCAGGAGCAGATCGAGGTGCCGGGAGCGGCTCACCACCCCTGCGCAGGTTCGCAGGAGTTCACTATCGAGGTGCCGGGAGAGGCTCGTCAACCCCGGGCAGGCTTGCAGGACCGGATCAAGCACGGCCGCGCAGCATGGGCATGTCGCAGAGTTCAAAGAGAGGCGATGTGAGATAGAGTGATGGCTGGTTGGCTGCAAGCATCGCCTCGCGCGCATCATCGGACCACGGGGCCTGCCCCACCCTGGTGAGGCAGGGTCGGCACGTACCCCTCTTGATGTGCTTCCTGAAGAAGACCCTCCAACTCACATCTGGGTTCCCTGTCACTAATACTTTGAGGTGGCTTTCAAACTTTTAGGAACTCAAATAAATTTTGGGACATAAACAAATATTCTTTTGGGAAACTTACTTTTTGAGGAAATCTGCACAGCTTCAATGAGCAGTGGCATGACGTTCAACACTGTTTAACATTTTCATTGTGGAAATCTGGCCAATTTGGAAGATCAGTTTCTCATGAATTTCTCTGATCAGTAGTGCAAAGCAGGCAGACACAAAGTGGCAAGAATGACGAGAAGGTGATGGTTTAGGTTCGCATCTTCTGGAATTGAGTTGGCAGTTTAAGGAAGAGCAAGTGATGAAGAGGAGATGATGACTTGCATTCTCTGGAGCTTGGGTGGCTTACTGGCCCATCTGGTCATCACAACGGGCAACTTCATACTATTCTTTGTTCCATCAGCATGTGGGTCAATCATTGGGCCAGGCCATCAGCAAAATTTGAAACGCAATTCCTTTACAAGGGTTTCACTCACCCACGTGCTCAGCTACACGTAAAGATCAAGGGCCAACCCAATCAATAAGGAAGTGGAGAGAAAGAGGGTAAGATTGGAGAGGGGATGGCTCGACTTCGAAAGCTGAAAGGAGGAAGGGCTGAACCAAAAAGGGTTTTCTGATGGGGAGGAGGAGAAGGTGAGAAGGTAGGGAGGAAGAATGAAAAAGATAGACGGGGCGGGGAGGGAGAGAGACGGCGGGAGGGCGCATCTGATTTGGGGGCGGGGAGGTGGTGTGTGTGTGTGTGTGTGTGTGTGTGTGTGTGTGTGTGTGTGTGTGTGTGTGTGTGTATGTGTGTGTGTGTGTGTGTGCGTTTGCGTGAGCGTGCGCGTGTGCATGTGCGTGTGTGCATGTGCGTCTGTGCGTGAGGGTGTGCGTGTGCTGTGTGTGTGTGTGTGTGTGTGTGTGTGTGTGTGTGTGTGTGTGTGCGTTTGCGTGCGCGTGCGCGTGCGCGTGTGCATGTGCGTGTGTGCGTGAGGGTGTGCGTGTGCTGTGTGTGTGTGTGTGTGTGTGCGTGTGTGTGCGTGTGTCTGTGTGTGTGTGCGTGTGTGTGTGTGTGTTTGTGTCTGTGTGTGTGTGTGTGTGTGTTTGTGAGTGTGTGTGTGCGTGTGTGTTGGCGTCTGGACATATGTGTGCGCGTGCGCGCGCGCGTGTGTGCGTGCGTGTGTGTGTGTGTGTGTGTGTGTGTGTGTGTGTGTGTGTGTGTGTGTGTGTGTGTGTGTGTGTGTGTGTGTGTGTGTGTGTGTGTGTGTGTGTGTGTGTGTGTGTTTTGGGGGGGGGGGGGGGGAATCCAATTGGGAGGTCAGTCATGCTGGCAGTAGGATGTTAAAAGAGAGCAGTGCTGCTGATGTTAGCTGCTTGAAGATGTGAGACACGTGACGGCCACGTGGCGACCATGTGCCGGACTGCTCAAAGGTTTAAAGAGGCGCATGCCGGGCGCGTGCCGGGCCAATTAAACGCAAAAAGAGGCAAATGGCAGGCGTGTGCAGGACTACACCCCCCTCCCCCGCCCCCCAAGCCTCTCCAGCCGCTCCGATTGGCCATCACCCCCCCCCCCCTTACGGGGCATGGCTTAAAGCCGGCGACATACCCACCCTTTCCCCCCACCCCCTGGGCAGGCTCGCAGGAGCAGATCGAGGTGCCGGGAGCGGCTCACCACCCCTGCGCAGGTTCGCAGGAGTTCACTATCGAGGTGCCGGGAGAGGCTCGTCAACCCCGGGCAGGCTTGCAGGACCGGATCAAGCACGGCCGCGCAGCATGGGCATGTCGCAGAGTTCAAAGAGAGGCGATGTGAGATAGAGTGATGGCTGGTTGGCTGCAAGCATCGCCTCGCGCGCATCATCGGACCACGGGGCCTGCCCCACCCTGGTGAGGCAGGGTCGGCACGTACCCCTCTTGATGTGCTTCCTGAAGAAGACCCTCCAACTCACATCTGGGTTCCCTGTCACTAATACTTTGAGGTGGCTTTCAAACTTTTAGGAACTCAAATAAATTTTGGGACATAAACAAATATTCTTTTGGGAAACTTACTTTTTGAGGAAATCTGCACAGCTTCAATGAGCAGTGGCATGACGTTCAACACTGTTTAACATTTTCATTGTGGAAATCTGGCCAATTTGGAAGATCAGTTTCTCATGAATTTCTCTGATCAGTAGTGCAAAGCAGGCAGACACAAAGTGGCAAGAATGACGAGAAGGTGATGGTTTAGGTTCGCATCTTCTGGAATTGAGTTGGCAGTTTAAGGAAGAGCAAGTGATGAAGAGGAGATGATGACTTGCATTCTCTGGAGCTTGGGTGGCTTACTGGCCCATCTGGTCATCACAACGGGCAACTTCATACTATTCTTTGTTCCATCAGCATGTGGGTCAATCATTGGGCCAGGCCATCAGCAAAATTTGAAACGCAATTCCTTTACAAGGGTTTCACTCACCCACGTGCTCAGCTACACGTAAAGATCAAGGGCCAACCCAATCAATAAGGAAGTGGAGAGAAAGAGGGTAAGATTGGAGAGGGGATGGCTCGACTTCGAAAGCTGAAAGGAGGAAGGGCTGAACCAAAAAGGGTTTTCTGATGGGGAGGAGGAGAAGGTGAGAAGGTAGGGAGGAAGAATGAAAAAGATAGACGGGGCGGGGAGGGAGAGAGACGGCGGGAGGGATGCACAGGCGCATCTGATTTGGGGGCGGGGAGGTGGTGTGTGTGTGTGTGTGTGTGTGTGTGTGTGTGTGTGTGTGTGTGCGTTTGCGTGAGCGTGCGCGTGTGCATGTGCGTGTGTGCGTGAGGGTGTGCGTGTGCTGTGTGTGGGTGTGTGCGTTTGTGTGTGTGTGTGTGTGTGTGTGTTTGTGTCTGTGTGTGTGTGTGTGTGTGTGTGTGTGTGTGTGTTTGTGTGTGTGCGTGTGTGTTGGCGTCTGGACATATGTGTGCGCGTGCGCGCGCGCGTGTGTGCGTGCGTGCGTGTGTGTGTGTGTGTGTGTATGTGTGTGTGTGTGTGTGTGTGTGTGTGTGTGTGTGTGTGTGTGTGTGTGTGTGTGTGTGTGTGTGTGTGTGTTTTGGGGGGGGGGGGGGAATCCAATTGGGAGGTCAGGCATGCTGGCAGTAGGATGTTAAAAGAGAGCAGTGCTGCTGATGTTAGCTGCTTGAAGATGTGAGACACGTGACGGCCACGTGGCGACCATGTGCCGGACTGCTTAAAGGTTTAAAGAGGCGCATGCCGGGCGCGTGCCGGGCCAATTAAACGCAAAAAGAGGCAAATGGCAGGCGCGTGCAGGACTACACCCCCCTCCCCCGCCCCCCAAGCCTCTCCAGCCGCTCCGATTAGCCATCACCCCCCCCCCCTTACGGGGCATGGCTTAAAGCCGGCGACATACCCACCCTTTCCCCCCACCCCCTGGGCAGGCTCGCAGGAGCAGATCGAGGTGCCGGGAGCGGCTCACCACCCCTGCGCAGGTTCGCAGGAGTTCACTATCGAGGTGCCGGGAGAGGCTCGTCAACCCCGGGCAGGCTTGCAGGACCGGATCAAGCACGGCCGCGCAGCATGGGCATGTCGCAGAGTTCAAAGAGAGGCGATGTGAGATAGAGTGATGGCTGGTTGGCTGCAAGCATCGCCTCGCGCGCATCATCGGACCACGGGGCCTGCCCCACCCTGGTGAGGCAGGGTCGGCACGTACCCCTCTTGATGTGCTTCCTGAAGAAGATCCTCCAACTCACATCTGGGTTCCCTGTCACTAATACTTTGAGGTGGCTTTCAAACTTTTAGGAACTCAAATAAATTTTGGGGCATAAACAAATATTCTTTTGGGAAACTTACTTTTTGAGGAAATCTGCACAGCTTCAATGAGCAGTGGCATGACGTTCAACACTGTTTAACGTTTTCATTGTGGAAATCTGGCCAATTTAGAAGATCAGTTTCTCATGAATTTCTCTGATCAGTGGTGCAAAGCAGGCAGACAGAAAGTGGCAAGAATGACGAGAAGGTGATGGTTTAGGTTCGCATCTTCTGGAATTGAGTGGCAGTTCAAGGAAGAGCAAGTGATGAAGAGGAGATGATGACTTGCATTCTCTGGAGCTTGGGTGGCTTACTGGCCCATCTGGTCATCACAACGGGCAATTTCATACTATTCTTTGTTCCATCAGCATGTGGGTCAATCATTGGGCCAGGCCATCAGCAAAATTTGAAACGCAAGTCCTTTACAAGGGTTTCACTCACCCACGTGCTCAGCTACACGTAAAGATCAAGGGCCAACCCAATCAATAAGGAAGTGGAGAGAAAGAGGGTAAGATTGGAGAGGGGATGGCTCGACTTCGAAAGCTGAAAGGAGGAAGTGCTGAACCAAAAGGGGTTTCTGAGGGGAGGAGGAGAAGGTGAGAAGGTAGGGAGGAAGAATGAAAAAGATATACGGGGCGGGGAGGGAGAGAGACGGCGGGAGGGATGCACAGGCGCATCTGATTTGGGGGCGGGGAGGTAGTGTGTGTGTGTGTGTGTGTGTGTGTGTGTGTGTGTGTGTGTGTGTGTGTGTGTGTGTGTGCGCGTGTGTGTGTGTGTGTGTGTGTGTGCGTTTGCGTGAGCGTGCGCGTGTGCATGTGCGTGTGTGCGTGAGGGTGTGCGTGTGCTGTGTGTGTGTGTGCGTGTGTGTGTGTGTGTGTGTGTGTGTGTGTGTGTGTGTGTGTGTGTGTGTGTGTGTGTGTGTGTGTGTGTGTGTGTGTGTGTGTGTGTTGGAGCGGGGGAAGGGGGGTACGTGAATCATGTGGATGGGCGGCAACAGCTGACGTTGCCGCCCATAGCCAAGTGTCTATTGCGGTAAATATTGTCACGAGTATACTCATTTCCATACATGACACCGGCTTAATACCTGGATCCTCTATACAATTTGGTACTTGAACTAACGTTGTCGTTTCTGTTTGTCCAGAATCTGTTGGTAGTGTTCTTATACTTGAGCCAACAACGTTGGATACACTGTCAAGGGCGACACTATGTTTGCCACTGCAGTCCGTGACCACACCGCTGTCTTACTCGACAAATGGTCAAGCCTAAAAATGTTGCTTGTCTCTATTAAACAGGATATGTGTTTGCCGGGTAACAGTCACAGAGTATGCAGCAGCAGCTACTTTTATGCTTGTGTTGAGTGCACACGCTTACATCTTTTTTGAGGTACGCTTATACGACATGCACTGCACATGTGTATAATTTGCGTGATGTCCGTCCGTCTGATGGTGTCCTATATGGGGATACACGAGTGTGAGGTCATTCTCACACAAGCCTTTTTGACGTCGACCATCTTACGCTTTGGGTAATTCTTTATTTCTAATACCTATTCTTATCCTATCAGTGGACCAAAACTCATTAAAGCAAGTGAGTTAAGGACCATGAATCACTTTCCCGTTTCGAAGTTTCAGGAGTACTTGTTCGTGTCATTCTTAATCTTGGTGATACTTCATAAAGTTGATCAACTTCAAAATTGTGTCAAGTCTCTCATCTCATACATCCTTATTCTGCAATAAATGAGTGCGGGTGCAGAACACACGATCATTGAGCGGGATGCAAGGAAAGAAGGGGTAGGAGAGTGAAACAACAGCGGGGCTACAACGATCAAGCCTTTTTAAGTACCAAGTAAAGTGTAAGTGTGCATGACCTGGCACACGCGGAGAAAGTGTGAAAGGTTATGGGCAATCGGCTTTCCCTGTACAAAGCAGACAGGTCGTCAATAGACGAAGTTACTCCAGCTACAGTCCGTACGACTGTCTGCTGAGTGCCACACACAACTGTCGGACAAGACTAGCATCTGGTGATGCCCAGCATCTTTCACAACCAGTTCCGTTACATCATTATCTTGTACACAAGCACCGATCAAGCAATCACTAGATAAGGCTCTAGACGGCTACGTTCAAGTACATGCCTATACTCCCTGAAGTCACTGTCCCTTATCTGTTTGAGTGACTACAGGGTACACTAAGCTTGTTCACTCTCACAATAGCAACAATGATACAACACACACTGCCGCACCGTACCTGTACAAAGCAGACAGGTCGTCAATAGACGAAGTTACTCCAGCTACAGTCCGTACGACTGTCTGCTGAGTGCCACACACAACTGTCGGACAAGACTAGCATCTGGTGATGCCCAGCATCTTTCACAACCAGTTGGTATTCACTCCGGTGGGGCAGCCTTAAGAGTTCATCCGACAAACGTGTGATCTAGATAGGATTGTACCTTATGTTCGAAAACGTCCAGAATCTGCCGTGTCTCAAGGTACCTTATGTTCTCAATGGACCCATATCCTAATAGTGCACACATGAAGATCACTTAAAGCACAAGGCATTCAATAATAATGTTCAGAACTCAACACTTCCCCTTGCCTGCATGCTTTAAGTGTATCTTCTCAAACCTAGTGAATCACGATGACCAACAAACACGGGCTTGGCAAGTGGCTTGGTCATAATGTCAGCCACATTGCGTGCAGATTCCACATAGAGGATATCTACCTGCCCAAGTGCCATAGCTTCCCTAGCGTAGTGGAAGCTTACTGCAACGTGCTTTGTGAATTTGGAATACAGGGGGTTCCGTAAATTAGAAATGCATCCTTGGTTGTCACAGAAAATTTTGACCCTCCAAGGTGCAGCCCCTATCTCTTCCAAGAAGCCCCTTAGCCAGTTGGCTTCCTTCACAATATGGCCAGCTGCCATAAACTCAGCTTGCACAGTTGAGGTAGCAACTGAGCTCTGCTTCTTGCTTCCCCAAACCACGGCACTACCATAGACTGATAGAACATAGCCAGTGGTGGAATACCTGTGGTCCAGGTCCCCAGCATAGTCGGCATCAACATAGCCTTCTAGCTCAGGGCCCTTTCCACCCAGAGTAAGAGCTAACTCTCTGGTATCTCTCAAGTACTTCAGCACTCGAATGGCCTCATTCCAGTGTGAGGTAGTGGGTGTCATTCTATACCTTGACAACACTCCAACAGCCTGAGAAATGTCAGGCCGGGTCGTATTGGCTATGTACAGTAACGATCCAATTAACTCGCAGTATCGATGACCAGGTGGCAGAGGGGTACCAGCCCCATGTGACATACCATCTGAGGACTCGGGTCTGCTGCTAGCCACGAAGTCCTTGGACATGGGGGTATCAACCCCACGTCCATCATCAGCAACGCCAAACTTCTCCACAAGAGCATCAATCTTGGGAGTGCAACTCATGGAAATAGTGCCCTGAACTCTATTGCGTAGGACCTGACACCCCAGGAAATCATTCACCTCTCCCAAATCATGGATGGTGAAGTCCTTCTTCAATAACTCTTTCCCCCACTCAATCTCTGCAACCACTCTGGCAACTATGAGAAGATCATCGACATAAACAAGAATAAACGACAGATTACCATCAGGGGCCCTCCTGATGTATACCCCAGCGTCGCTCTTGCACACACTATACCCCATCACGCTCAACTTGTCGCTCAAGGTCTTGTGCCAAGCCCGTGGGGCTTGCTTAAGACCGTAAAGTGCCTTCCTGAGCTTGCACACAACTCTCGTGTTGCCATTCTCAAATCCTGGTGGTTGGGTTACATAGACCTCTTCCTCCAACTCCCCATTGAGAAAAGCTGTCTTGATATCCACTTGGTGGATCTCAAGATTTTGTGTGGCAGCCACTGCCAGCACAGCTCTCCTAGCACCATAGCTGCTGGTAGGTGCAAAAACCTCACCAACATCTATACCAGGAATCTGTCTGCAACCCTGGGCAACCAATCTTGCTTTAAACCGAGTGACATTCCCATGTGCATCGTTTTTTGTAGAAAAAATCCAATGAACAGGGATAACTTTCTGCCCATGGGGTCTTTCCACATACTGCATAACCTCATGGGTGTCTAAAGACTCCATCTCCTCTTGCATTGCCTGCTGCCAAAACTCCCACTGAGGTGAGCGCTGGGCTTCCCTCAAGTTTGAGGGCACGTGAACTTTTCCCAACGTGACAGAAGGTACACTCTGTACCTTATGCTGTGGTGCAGCAGAGCTGTCAGCCTTACTGATGCTGTTCCCTTCTCTCTCTCTCTCTCCCTGGTTGCCAGAATAAGGTACATTATGTACCTTATGCTGGGACTGGGCAGTACTGCCGGGATTATCTGATTCCTTCTCAAGTCTCTCTCTCTCTCCTTGACTACTGGACTCATGTGCAGCACCCTTACATTCTCGCACCTTCCGCAATGCAGAGGGGAGCAGCAGCTCTCTCTCTCTCCTGGACTCACACTTGGGCACACTACCCAGACTTGCCTGAGCTGCGCCTACAATGTTTTATGTAAGCACCACAAATAGTCCCCGTGACCCCGGGGGGCCCCATACATACACAAAACGTCTTTTCCTCCACCCAGCATAAGCAAGCTTGAGGAACAGCACAGACAGACAAGTTTTCATACAGTTGCTTCCTGGTGGTTTCAAGGTTAGCCCAACAACCTGTGGAACGCCAGATATGAGTCTGTGTAATGCAACAACGTATTCCTGGTTATGAAGAGTCATGCGAGTGAGCTTGCTGGTCGACCTCATGTCACTTACTACCACCATGACGGTAGTGAGTCGACTATCATGGAAGTTAAAACTGTGCTGGGGACATGTGGCGTTCACCGTAGTAGTTTAAACTGTGCTGGGGACATGTGGCGTTCACCGTACCTGTGTCTTTGGGTGGGATTTCTGGCAGCAGATGTGGCCAGTATCCGAACCAGAACCCCGTGTACATGAATGCAAGGCACTGCTATATATGTGTACTGCTCACACATACTGGCAACTTCAAAGAGATCAAATTTGTGTGGGGTTTTGACGCAAATTCCTTCCTTCAAGTGGGGACAATCCCGGTCGTGGCAAATTTCGGACCAAAATGTGTGACCTCGTTTGGGGAGATTTGCTATTGTCGCTGAGTACACCCGTTTTCAACCCCTGGGGAGGATGGCCTTGAACGGACCAAGGGCAACTCAGTGCTGTTCATCTTCCGACTTCGATTCGTTAGTAACGAATCGTTACTGTGCATCGTCTTCGAGGCGGTTACTGTGCACCCGTTTTCGACCCCTCCGGAGGATGGCCTTGAACGGACGAAGGGCAACTCAGACCACTGTTCGTCTTCTGTCTTGACTAACATCGTGCCTGTTGCAAAACCTACTATTTTTCGCAGTTATCGATCATGGCTCTTGTATTTGTTGGATTCATCCTATTTCTTGATCTTGTTTACTTTGTCCGTGTTACATCGCGAGATAGAGGTCGGACTTGGACGTTAAGGTACGTAGGTGCGGCTCCCCCAGGACCTCCAGTAGGTCCTGTCGTCGTCGTTTACGGTAGCAGATCAGATCCGGGTATGCCCCGGACCACAGGCCACATAGTTTACTTGCATGCTGTACGGTCTGGATGGCAGATATCCTTCCTCGATGGCCACCCTCCTGTAGTTGCCAGTTCGTCTCATGCTCTGGCTCCACAGACCCCAGAGCGCCCGCCACCTCGACTGGTACGTCGGTATTACTCTGAGGAGGAGGATGATGTTTGATATCGATGAGCCTGGTTGAGTCGGCCGCAACCTTTGCATGCTTGTCGACCAGCACTCATCACGATTCATTTTTCTATTATTATGCTGTATAGTGTCTATCTTTCCTGACCCCATGTGACCCTTGCCTGCCCTTGAGACCTTGCAGGCCCACATTTTCTCTCTGCAGGTACTGCAAAATCGTGTGTGGGGGTGCGCAGGTGTGACGGGAGAGGGCCTGGGACCTTCTCGTGGTTCTCGTCGTGAGTACCCCTCCAGAGGCTTCTCTGGAGGTGGGAAACCAACACCAGGCCAACACACACACACACACACACACACACACACACACACACACACACACACACACACACACACACACACACACACCGCACACGCACGCACGCACGCACGAACGCACGCACGCACGCACGCACGCACGCACACACACACACACACACACACACACACACACACACACACACACACACACACACACACACACACACACACACACACACACAGTCGTGTGTGCACGCGCAGCCACCTTTCCGGACATGAAGAAAATGTCAGCAAGGCAACTGTTTGGGATTTCATGGGGGAAGGTCGCTGGAGCCCCTCAACCAGCAGCACATATCGAAAAGGCCAAATTAAACTTGAAGCCCCTCAGGGGAGCCAAAGATCCTTTGAGGCACCCGCAGAGAAAGCCCAAGCTGGGCGCAATAAGGGGATCCTGTGAAGAGCTTTGAAAGGTGCAGGAGCCACCCTACTCACATGCAGAACAGGAAAATGCTGGGAAGGATGTGGAGTCAATTCCTGTATAGATGTACAGTCAGTGGACTTGGAGCTGCTGGGGAAGGAGATTGTGACCAAGGGGAATTGAGGCTGGAATGGACAGGCACGATCATCTTCAATGCAGGGCTGGGGCGGGAGAGCAGGCATGTTGCGCACCTCTTTTATGCTCATATCAGTGGCACAAAACACACACGTTTCCAACATACCTACACAATGCCACCCCTTTGCACACTGCCCCGCTTCACCTGATCTTTCTCATCATTCACTCGCTTCCATTGATTGGGCGATGTGCTATGCCACGTGAAGGGACAACCCACCCACATGCCCATTCACATGTAAAGGTCGAATATCCACCCACCCACATGCCCAGCCAAGCGTCAACTTAAATGGGTAGCCACACGTTGGGATGAAGGGTCGACCTGCCCACCTGCCCAGCCACCTCTAGCAAGAAACCTGTCAACCCAGCCACATGTTAGAAAGGAGCATGGGTCACCCACATGCCACTGCCCAAAGACTAGGTGTTGCTGTAGCAGTCCCGAACAACTGCCCTTGGCTGCATTCACAAGCAGGGTGATGAGGCTGCAGGAGGGAACCAACCCGAAGCTTTTAGCGGAACGCTGTTAAAACTTTCCTCATGGGCTGCAATGCTCCGGCTCCATCACCATCGAATGCAACCCTGGACATCTCTGGAGTTCTTTGCATAGTCTACTGGAAGCAGCACACACTTGAGTACCAAAGATCCCGCAAGTGCGTGCCTGAGCCGATGCGGGGGCGCGCGTCAAAATGTGTGTGTGTGTGTGTGTGTGTGTGTGTGTGTGTTGGGGGGGGGGGGGGAATCCAATTGGGAGGTCAGGCATGCTGGCAGTAGGATGTTAAAAGAGAGCAGTGCTGCTGATGTTAGCTGCTTGAAGATGTGAGACACGTGACGGCCACGTGGCGACCATGTGCCGGACTGCTTAAAGGTTTAAAGAGGCGCATGCCGGGCGCGTGCCGGGCAAATTAAACGCAAAAAGAGGCAAATGGCAGGCGCGTGCAGGACTACACCCCCTCCCCCGCCCCCAAGCCTCTCCAGCCGCTCCGATTGGCCATCACCCCCCCCCCCCTTACGGGGCATGGCTTTAAGCCGGCGACATACCCCTTCTTTCCCCCCACCCCCCGGGCAGGCTCGCAGGAGCAGATCGAGGTGCCGGGAGCGGCTCACCACCCCTGCGCAGGTTCGCAGGAGTTCACTATCGAGGTGTCGGGAGAGGCTCGTCAACCCCGGGCAGGCTTGCAGGACCGGATCAAGCACGGCCGCGCAGCATGGGCATGTCGCAGAGTTCAAAGAGAGGCGATGTGAGATAGAGTGATGGCTGGTTGGCTGCAAGCATCGCCTCGCGCGCATCATCGGACCACGGGGCCTGCCCCACCCTGGTGAGGCAGGGTCGGCACGTACCCTCTTGATGTGCTTCCTGAAGAAGACCCTCCAACTCACATCTGGGTTCCCTGTCACTAATACTTTGAGGTGGCTTTCAAACTTTAGGAACTCAAATAAATTTTGGGGCATAAACAAATATTCTTTTGGGAAACTTACTTTTTGAGGAAATCTGCACAGCTTCAATGAGCAGTGGCATGACGTTCAACACTGTTTAACATTTTCATTGTGGAAATCTGGCCAATTTAGAAGATCAGTTTCTCATGAATTTCTCTGATCAGTGGTGCAAAGCAGGCAGACAGAAAGTGGCAAGAATGACGAGAAGGTGATGGTTTAGGTTCGCATCTTCTGGAATTGAGTGGCAGTTTAAGGAAGAGCAAGTGATGAAGAGGAGATGATGACTTGCATTCTCTGGAGCTTGGGTGGCTTACTGGCCCATCTGGTCATCACAACGGGCAACTTCATACTATTCTATGTTCCATCAGCATGTGGGTCAATCATTGGGCCAGGCCATCAGCAAAATTTGAAACGCAAGTCCTTTACAAGGGTTTCACTCACCCACGTGCTCAGCTACACGTAAAGATCAAGGGCCAACCCAATCAATAAGGAAGTGGAGAGAAAGAGGGTAAGATTGGAGAGGGGATGGCTCGACTTCGAAAGCTGAAAGGAGGAAGTGCTGAACCAAAATTTGTTTTCTGAGGGGGAGAAGGAGAAGGTGAGAAGGTAGGGAGGAAGAATAAAAAAGATAGACGGGGCGGGGAGGGAGAGAGACGGCGGGAGGGATGCACAGGCGCATCTGATTTGGGGGCGGGGAGGTGGTGTGTGTGTGTGTGTGTGTGTGTGTGTGTGTGTGTGTGTGTGTGTGTGTGTGTGTGTGTGTGTGTGTGTGTGTGTGTGTGTGTGCGTTTGCGTGAGCGTGTGCGTGAGGGTGTGCGTGTGTGCATGTGCGTGTGTGCGTGAGGGTGTGCGTGTGCTGTGTGTGTGTGTGTGTGTGTGTGTGTGTGTGTGCGTGTGTGTGTGTGTGTGTGTGCGTTTGCGTGAGCGTGCGCGTGTGCATGTGCGTGTGTGCGTGAGGGTGTGCGTGTGCTGTGTGTGTGTGTGTGTGTGCATGTGTGTGCGTGTGTGGTGGTGTGTGGTGTGTGTGTGCGTGTGTGTGTGTGTGTGTGTGTGTGTGTGTTTTTGTCTGTGTGTGTGTGTGTGTGTGTGTGTGTGTGTGCGTGTGTGTTGGCGTCTGGACATATGTGTGCGCGTGCGCGCGCGCGTGTGTGCGTGCGTGTGTGTGTGTGTGTGTTTTTGTGTGTGTGTGTGTGTGTGTGTGTGTGTGTGTGTGTGGTGTGTGTGTGTGTGGTGTGGTGTGTGTGTTTTGGGGGGGGGGGGGGATCCAATTGGAGACAGTCATGCTGGCAGTAGGATGTTAAAAGAGAGCAGTGCTGCTGATGTTAGCTGCTTGAAGATGTGAGACACGTGACGGCCACGTGGCGACCATGTGCCGGACTGCTTAAAGGTTTAAAGAGGCGCATGCCGGGCGCGTGCCGGCCAATTAAACGCAAAAAGAGGCAATGGCAGGCGCGTGCAGGACTACACCCCCTCCCCGCCCCCAGCCTCTCCAGCCGCTCCGATTGGCCATCACCCCCCCCCCCCTTACGGGGCATGGCTTTAAGCCGGCGACATACCCACCCTTTCCCCCCACCCCCCGGGCAGGCTCGCAGGAGCAGATCGAGGTGCCGGGAGCGGCTCACAACCCCTGCGCAGGTTCGCAGGAGTTCACTATCGAGGTGCCGGGAGAGGCTCGTCAACCCCGGGCAGGCTTGCAGGACCGGATCAAGCACGGCCGCGCAGCATGGGCATGTCGCAGAGTTCAAAGAGAGGCGATGTGAGATAGAGTGATGGCTGGTTGGCTGCAAGCATCGCCTCGCGCGCATCATCGGACCACGGGCCTGCCCCACCTGGTGAGGAAGGGTCGGCACGTACCCTCTTGATGTGCTTCCTGAAGAAGACCCTCAACTCACATCTGGGTTCCCTGTCACTAATATTTGAGGTGGCTTTCAAACTTTTAGGAACTCAAATAAATTTTGGGGCATAAACAAATATTCTTTTGGGAAACTTACTTTTTAAGGAAATCTGCACAGCTTCAATGAGCAGTGGCATGACGTTCAACACTGTTTAACATTTTCATTGTGGAAATCTGGCCAATTTAGAAGATCAGTTTCTCATGAATTTCTCTGATCAGTAGTGCAAAGCAGGCAGACAGAAAGTGGCAAGAATGACGAGAAGGTGATGGTTTAGGTTCGCATCTTCTGGAATTGAGTTGGCAGTTTAAGGAAGAGCAAGTGATGAAGAGGAGATGATGACTTGCATTCTCTGGAGCTTGGGTGGCTTACTGGCCATCTGGTCATCACAACGGGCAACTTCATACTATTCTTTGTTCCATCAGCATGTGGGTCAATCATTGGCCAGGCCATCAGCAAAATTTGAAACGCAAGTCTTTACAAGGGTTTCACTCACCCACGTGCTCAGCTACACGTAAAGATCAAGGGCCAACCCAATCAATAAGGAAGTGGAGAGAAAGAGGGTAAGATTGGAGAGGGGATGGCTCGACTTCGAAAGCTGAAAGGAGGAAGGGGCTGAACCAAAAGGGTTTTCTGAGGGGAGAGGAGAAGGTGAGAAGGTAGGAGGAAGAATGAAAAAGATAGACGGGGCGGGAGGGAAGAGACGGCGGGAGGGATGCACAGGGCATCTGATTTGGGGGCGGGGAGGTGGTGTGTGTGTGTGTGTGTGTGTGTGTGTGTGTGTGTGTGTGTGTGTGTGTGTGCGTTTGCGTGAGCGTGCGCGTGTGCATGTGCGTGTGTGCGTGAGGGTGTGCGTTGCTGTGTGTGGGTGTGTGCGTTTGTGTGTGTGTGTTGTGTGTGTGTGTGTGTGTTGTGTCTGTGTGTGTGTGTGTGTGTGTGTGTTTGTGTGTGTGCGTGTGGTTGGCGTCTGGACATATGTGTGCGCGTGCGCGCGCGCGTGGTGGTGCGTGCGTGTGTGTGTGTGGTGTGTGTGTTGTGTGTTTGTGTGTGTGTGTTGTGTGTGTGTGTGTGTGTGTTGGGGGGGGGTCCAATGGGAGTCAGGCATGCGGCAGTAGGATTAAAAGAGAGCAGTGCTGCTGATGTTAGCTCTTGAAGATGTAGACACGTGACGGCCAGTGGGCCATGTGCCGGAACTGCTAAAGGTTTAAAGAGGGCGCTGCCGGGCGCGTGCCGGGCCAATTAAACGCAAAAAGAGGCCAAATGGCAGGCGCGTGCAGGACTACACCCCCCCCCCCGCCCCCAAGCCTCTCCACGCTCCGATTGCCATCACCCCCCCCCTACGGGGCATGGCTTAAAGCCGGCACATACCCACCCTTCCCCCCACCCCTGGGCAGGCTCGCAGGTAGCAGATCGAGTGCCGGGAGCGGCTCACCACCCCTGCGCAGGTTCGCAGGAGTTCACTATCGAGGTGCCGGAGAGGCTCCGTCAACCCCGGCAGGCTTGCAGGACCGGATCAAGCACGGCCGCGCAGCATGGGCATTCGCAGAGTTCAAAGAGAGGCGATGTGAGTTAGAGTAATGGTGTTGGCTGCAAAGATCGCCTCGCGCGGCATCATCGGACCACGGGGCCTGCCCCACCCTGGTGAGAGGCAGGGTCGGCAACGTACCCTTGATGTGCTTCCTAAGAAGATCCTCCAAACTCACATCGGGTCCTGTCACTATCTTGAGGTGCTTCAAACTTTTAGGACTTCAAATAAATTTTGGGCTAACAAATATTCTTTTGGGAAACCTTACTTTTTGAGGAAATAGCAAGCTTATGACAGTGCATACTTCAACACTGTTTAACATTTTCTTGAGGAATCTGGCCATTTAAAGATAGTTTCTCATAATTTTTCTGATAGTGTCAGAGAGGCAACCAGAAAGTGGCAAATGAAGAGAAGGTGTGGTTTTGTGCACTTCCTGGAATTGAGTTACAGTTTAAGGAAAAGAAGTGAGAAAGGAGATATGACTTGCATTTCTCTGGAGCTGGGTGGCTTAACTGGCCCATCTGGTCATCACAACAGGCAACATCATACTATTATCTTGGGTTCCCATCCT
>KV908644.1:0-15000 GCA_002005505.1 Botryococcus braunii
GAGATGGCCTCTACACACGTACGATGAAAGGAGCGGAGGTTACTACATGACACCGACACCATGGATTTTAGATAATTAGCCATGGTTCTCAAACGACTAGGCGTGTTTAGAGCTACTTGTAGGACAAGTGGCAAAAAGGCCCGAGCGGATCAAGGTAAAGTGGGGGAACAAGTGTTCCTGGGGATACAGCAGACCGGTGTTACCAGATGTGGGGCTTGAGGAGAGGCTGCTGGAATCCCTTTCGGTGTGGAACCTCACTGCAGGCCTGAGCTCAGTGTGTCAAGAGCCAACAAGGGATAGGATGGGAACAACCCCTAGAATCGTGGGTGATGCATACCACTTTTGCTTCACCCAGAGGGAACCCCCTTCTCCCTAGGGAGTTGCCATGCTGACGTGCCTTAGCTTAGGCATGTTAGGGTGCGGCACCAAAGCCCAACCAAACCTTAAGGTACGGTTTTCAGCGCATGCAGTATCCGGCAACAATCTCCCGCAAAGGGAGTGCAAAGGACCCACATGTCCGCAGGCTTGCGGGTCCTTGTGAAAGGTTATGGGCAATCGGCTTTCCCTGTACAAAGCAGACAGGTCGTCAATAGACGAAGTTACTCCAGCTACAGTCCGTACGACTGTCTGCTGAGTGCCACACACAACTGTCGGACAAGACTAGCATCTGGTGATGCCCAGCATCTTTCACAACCCGTTCCGTTACATCATTATCTTGTACACAAGCACCGATCAAGCAATCACTAGATAAGGCTCTAGACGGCTACGTTCAAGTACATGCCTATACTCCCTGAAGTCACTGTCCCTTATCTGTTTGAGTGACTACAGGGTACACTAAGCTTGTTCACTCTCACAATAGCAACAATGATACAACACACACTGCCGCACCGTACCTGTACAAAGCAGACAGGTCGTCAATAGACGAAGTTACTCCAGCTACAGTCCGTACGACTGTCTGCTGAGTGCCACACACAACTGTCGGACAAGACTAGCATCTGGTGATGCCCAGCATCTTTCACAACCAGTTGGTATTCACTCCGGTGGGGCAGCCTTAAGAGTTCATCCGACAAACGTGTGATCTAGATAGGATTGTACCTTATGTTCGAAAACGTCCAGAATCTGCCGTGTCTCAAGGTACCTTATGTTCTCAATGGACCCATATCCTAATAGTGCACACATGAAGATCACTTAAAGCACAAGGCATTCAATAATAATGTTCAGAACTCAACACTTCCCCTTGCCTGCATGCTTTAAGTGTATCTTCTCAAACCTAGTGAATCACGATGACCAACAAACACGGGCTTGGCAAGTGGCTTGGTCATAATGTCAGCCACATTGCGTGCAGATTCCACATAGAGGATATCTACCTGCCCAAGTGCCATAGCTTCCCTAGCGTAGTGGAAGCTTACTGCAACGTGCTTTGTGAATTTGGAATACAGGGGGTTCCGTAAATTAGAAATGCATCCTTGGTTGTCACAGAAAATTTTGACCCTCCAAGGTGCAGCCCCTATCTCTTCCAAGAAGCCCCTTAGCCAGTTGGCTTCCTTCACAATATGGCCAGCTGCCATAAACTCAGCTTGCACAGTTGAGGTAGCAACTGAGCTCTGCTTCTTGCTTCCCCAAACCACGGCACTACCATAGACTGATAGAACATAGCCAGTGGTGGAATACCTGTGGTCCAGGTCCCCAGCATAGTCGGCATCAACATAGCCTTCTAGCTCAGGGCCCTTTCCACCCAGAGTAAGAGCTAACTCTCTGGTATCTCTCAAGTACTTCAGCACTCGAATGGCCTCATTCCAGTGTGAGGTAGTGGGTGTCATTCTATACCTTGACAACACTCCAACAGCCTGAGAAATGTCAGGCCGGGTCGTATTGGCTATGTACAGTAACGATCCAATTAACTCGCAGTATCGATGACCAGGTGGCAGAGGGGTACCAGCCCCATGTGACATACCATCTGAGGACTCGGGTCTGCTGCTAGCCACGAAGTCCTTGGACATGGGGGTATCAACCCCACGTCCATCATCAGCAACGCCAAACTTCTCCACAAGAGCATCAATCTTGGGAGTGCAACTCATGGAAATAGTGCCCTGAACTCTATTGCGTAGGACCTGACACCCCAGGAAATCATTCACCTCTCCCAAATCATGGATGGTGAAGTCCTTCTTCAATAACTCTTTCCCCCACTCAAACTCTGCAACCACTCTGGCAACTATGAGAAGATCATCGACATAAACAAGAATAAACGACAGATTACCATCAGGGGCCCTCCTGATGTATACCCCAGCGTCGCTCTTGCACACACTATACCCCATCACGCTCAACTTGTCGCTCAAGGTCTTGTGCCAAGCCCGTGGGGCTTGCTTAAGACCGTAGAGTGCCTTCCTGAGCTTGCACACAACTCTCGTGTTGCCATTCTCAAATCCTGGTGGTTGGGTCACATAGACCTCTTCCTCCAACTCCCCATTGAGAAAAGCTGTCTTGATATCCACTTGGTGGATCTCAAGATTTTGTGTGGCAGCCACTGCCAGCACAGCTCTCCTAGCACCATAGCTGCTGGTAGGTGCAAAAACCTCACCAACATCTATACCAGGAATCTGTCTGCAACCCTGGGCAACCAATCTTGCTTTAAACCGAGTGACATTCCCATGTGCATCGTTTTTTGTAGAAAAAATCCAATGAACAGGGATAACTTTCTGCCCATGGGGTCTTTCCACATACTGCATAACCTCATGGGTGTCTAAAGACTCCATCTCCTCTTGCATTGCCTGCTGCCAAAACTCCCACTGAGGTGAGCGCTGGGCTTCCCTCAAGTTTGAGGGCACGTGAACTTTTCCCAACGTGACAGAAGGTACACTCTGTACCTTATGCTGTGGTGCAGCAGGGCTGTCAGCCTTACTGATGCTGTTCCCTTCTCTCTCTCTCTCTCCCTGGTTGCCAGAATAAGGTACATTATGTACCTTATGCTGGGACTGGGCAGTACTGCCGGGATTATCTGATTCCTTCTCAAGTCTCTCTCTCTCTCCTTGACTACTGGACTCATGTGCAGCACCCTTACATTCTCGCACCTTCCGCAATGCAGAGGGGAGCAGCAGCTCTCTCTCTCTCCTGGACTCACACTTGGGCACACTACCCAGACTTGCCTGAGCTGCGCCTACAATGTCAGCCTGCACACCATAAGCATGACTAGCCAGTGACTGGGATTGGGCACCAGCTTCCCCTACTGCTGGCATGTCTAACCCACTGCTCTCATCTCTTACATCTGCACCGAACATAGCCTCGACTGTCTCAACCTGCCCCTGCATATCAGGGAGACCAACCATGTTTGGCTCACTCACAATTGCCTGACCTGGGTCAGGGGCATGCAATGGGATGTCAGAATGCTCTCTCCTAGCCACGCGCTGTACATAACGCTGCTCCCTTGTAAGGGTGGTCCCTGGAGGAAGGGGAATTTGTGACTTCCCCTGCATTCGCAACCCCTCTTGTACCTTCTGCATTTTTTCTACCTGGGATTGAGTTTCTACACCCCCCCTGGCCAGATTCTGCATATGCTCAAGCACCGACCACGAGTGCTGAGATGGTTCTGGGGTCCCAACAGTAGAATCCAGGCTGGTGGGGTTTCCTTGGTCATGTGCTGCTGTGGTCCCGTCTCCAGACTGATCCCCAGCACAAAGTCCAGAGGTCCCAGGAGCCCCAGTGGAAAGCGTCTCCACTCCATGGTCATCCTCCTCATCCCAGAACGTGGGTGGAGCAGCAGAGGGAATTGCTTGAGGCGTTGCCAGATTCTCACTGCCAAGGGGGGGTGATATCCTAGAATCATAGACAGACCCAGGCTGGACCTTTGATAGACCCACTCTCTCAGCCCCCCTCAAGTGCTCGATAAAGCTGACGTCCCTACTCTCCTTCCACACTCCATTCCCCACGTACACACGATACGCTTTAGACTGGGGACAATAACCAGTAAACATCCCAGGGATGGTCTTGGGCCCAAAAACAGACCTTTGGCCACTGGGAATGTGCACATGGGCTACACAGCCAAACGTGCGCAGCACAGACACATCAGGTTTGACACCAAAGAATAATTCCATGGGGGTCAGGGACCTGCCTGAAGTAGGACCCACATTGTAGAGGAGGGTAGCTGTCTCAAGCGCCTCCTTCCAAAGGGAGGGGTCTGCTGCAGCATGGACCAACAGAGTCCTTGTTCGCTCCTTCAGGGTCCTATTCATCCTCTCCGCCACCCCATTCTGCTGAGGCGTGTAGGGCGCTGAGGACTCCATCTTAGTGCCCTGCTGAGCACAAAACTCTTTGAATTGCTGGTTCAGGAACTCTGAACCCCTGTCAGTCCTCACACACTTCACAACCGTGCCTCGTTGGGTCTGCCAAAAACGGAGCAGGTCTATCACAGCCTTTGGGATGCAATCCTTTGACTTCACAGGCAGGGAGGCAACTTGGTGTGAACTTTCATCCACTACAGTGACCCAATATCGTTCACCTGTGATGGCAGGAGGTGATATGGGACCCACAGTATCCACATGGACTCTATCGAGTGGGTGATGTGCAGGCCTGGAAGATACAGGGAAAGGAGGTCTGGAGTGTTTCCCTTGTATACACGATTCACAGTGCTTGGGGCACTCAGAGCAGGGAGCAAGGGAGATATTGATTCCTGTAACCAGATCTTCCTTGGAGAACCTCTGCATGCTGCTGGCACCAGGATGACCTAACCTAGCATGCCACAGAGATCTCTCGCTACACACGTGTCCTTTCCTAAGATGAGACGCCTCAGCCATGTGATCAATATGTCTGCAGCCAACTTGCTGCCCTCTGACAGGACTAACAAACTCCAAAAAAAACAGACCTCGTGCGCGGGTGATATCTCCACACCACCCTTCAGGTCCCTTCATGGCTGTGTAACCACCTGCAGTGTCAGTCAGGAAAGATGCTCCATCCTGAATTGCACCAGTGACTGAAATGAGGTTGGTATGCGCAGAAGGAACACACTGCACATTGTGCAGCCAGAATACTTCGTGCCTTGCATTCACAAGGCATACAGACCCAGATGCAATGATTCCTCCCTTGGCGTCTGAGGTTGCCAAGTGCAGAGGAAGAGGCTGTCTATGCATAACTGGATTATGGAGCAATGAGAGATCATTGACTATATGCACAGAGGCACCACTATCTATTAACCAAGATGTGCTGCTAGCTCCATGCGAAGTTGGGGCAAGCACATTGAGAGAGATAAACATCGCCTCACCAGAAGGAGGGGGTGGAGGTGGTAAATGCCACCCCGGAAACGTGTGTTGACTTGTTGGATAGTTATATGCTGAAGGAGGTCCAGGGCTGGAAGCGGATGAAGGCGGGCCACCCCGGCCAGATCCATGGTCCCACCAGGCTTGAGGAGACGACTGTGGGCCTCCCTGGCCCCAGTAAGCTGCAGGCCCAACGCTTGCCGCTTGCATGTTTTGATGCAGAGCCTGCAGCTGCCTGAGCGGTCCGCAGTCAGTCATGAAGTGGCCCTTTGCCTTGCAGAAGTGGCATGTAAGCTCCTCTCTGGGCCTTCTTGCCCTGCCAGGTCCACGCCCCCTGCCACCAAAAGTAGTTGCAGAGGGGCCAGCGGGAGGCTGTTCGTTTGCTGGTAGTGCTGCTCCAACTCCCGGTACTGCTCCCACTCCTGGTGCAGCTCCAGCGCTTGATGACGCTCCAGCTACCCCCCCAGAGGGACCAGCCACTGCTGCAGCTGCCATGGCCTGAGGTGTTCCCTCTGCAGGTGGGTCCTTGTACCCACGGCTGGCTGCGGCGCGCAGGATTCTTTGAATCAGCTCCAATGGCGGCTTGTCGGTTGCCATAACCTCCAGGGACTCGAGCCTCAGCACAGGAGGGAGGCCCTTCACCATCAGCTCCCCAACATTGTGGTCCAAGAGGATGAACGCGTTGTTTCTGAGACTTGTAGCCAGATCCATCATTCTGTAGAGGTAGACCTTGAGTGTCTCCCCTGTCTTGATGCCCTGCTCCATTTCCTTGTACCACTCAAGGTTGATGTCTTGGTTGCTCCCTCCAGTGTGACTGTTCTTCACCCACGCGATGAAGTCGAACGCTGCTTTGTGGCATGAGATCTGAGAATGCCAGATGACTGGAACTGACTGGATCAGCCACTGCTTGATGGCTGAGTTCTCCACCGACCCTGGCATTGGCCTCTCCAAAGCCGCTCTGACCCCCTTGGTGTTTGCGCACGCCTCCAAATTTTCATACCAAAATTCAAAATTGCGCCCTCCATCATCAAGCATGACAGTCATCTTTGGATTAGAGGTATTGGGGATGTAGGCTGCCTTGTCAATCTCCACCTTTGGTTCTGCAGTGGCTGATTGTGTCCCGGTCATAGACTGCCCTGGAGTGGCCCCACTGACTTCTCCAGGTTGAGACATTGCTGTTTCACTGCTACTTTCCTTTTCTTTGCCCCTTTTTGTCATACTATTGTCACTTCACCAGCCAAACTTACTCATAAACTTCTGGAATGCAGCAATACCCTACAATTCCCTCCATGTCATGGAAATTTACCAGCCAGTCTTGCACAGTAGTAGCAGATATGTTCCCCTCAGAAGTTTGCGCCGGAGTCCGGCCCGACTCACTCAGTGCTTCTAGACAACGTCTATGAATGATAAAGCACAGCTAAAACTTCAATTATGAATTTCCCAGAAAGGTAAACTGTGAGTAAGATAATGGTCCTGGTACACTCGAGTTCCCTTGCGCCGCTGCGCCATGCTCGAGCTCCTTTGTTGACGCTTACGTCTGACCCATCCGTAGACGACCTTCACTCCTGCTTTTACTTGGCTCAGCTGGAAGGGCGTGGGCCCATAACCTGTGAAAGGTTATGGGCAATCGGCTTTCCCTGTACAAAGCAGACAGGTCGTCAATAGACGAAGTTACTCCAGCTACAGTCCGTACGACTGTCTGCTGAGTGCCACACACAACTGTCGGACAAGACTAGCATCTGGTGATGCCCAGCATCTTTCACAACCCGTTCCGTTACATCATTATCTTGTACACAAGCACCGATCAAGCAATCACTAGATAAGGCTCTAGACGGCTACGTTCAAGTACATGCCTATACTCCCTGAAGTCACTGTCCCTTATCTGTTTGAGTGACTACAGGGTACACTAAGCTTGTTCACTCTCACAATAGCAACAATGATACAACACACACTGCCGCACCGTACCTGTACAAAGCAGACAGGTCGTCAATAGACGAAGTTACTCCAGCTACAGTCCGTACGACTGTCTGCTGAGTGCCACACACAACTGTCGGACAAGACTAGCATCTGGTGATGCCCAGCATCTTTCACAACCAGTTGGTATTCACTCCGGTGGGGCAGCCTTAAGAGTTCATCCGACAAACGTGTGATCTAGATAGGATTGTACCTTATGTTCGAAAACGTCCAGAATCTGCCGTGTCTCAAGGTACCTTATGTTCTCAATGGACCCATATCCTAATAGTGCACACATGAAGATCACTTAAAGCACAAGGCATTCAATAATAATGTTCAGAACTCAACAGTCCTTTGCACTCCCTTTGCGGGTGGTTGTGCACCCCCCTTTCCAATCTAAAGGTTAGAAGTGAAATATATCAGTCTCAGGCCCCGGTCCACTAAAAGTCACGTGTCGACATCCTAATGGCCCCAGGTCGAAAAAACCCAGCGGAAAAAGGATAAATTTTTGAAGGAGAGGAAGAAAAAAAGAATAACAGAGAAGGGGAGAAGGAGAGAGGAGAAGGAAAAAATGAAGAGAAGAGGAAGAAGAAGGGAAAGGGAGGGTAGTAAAAGGAGTGAAAGGGAGGGTGGCGGAAAAGGAACGGAGGAAAGGGGAGACGGAAAGAGGGAGGAGAGGGACTGAGAAAATTGGGGGAAGAGAGGGGGTGAGAAAGAGGGAAAAGTGAGAGGGGGGGGGGGAGAGAGAGAGAGAGAGAGAGAGAGAGAGAGAGAGAGAGAGAGAGAGAGAGAGAGAGAGAGAGAGAGAGAGAGAGAGAGAGAGAGAGAGAGAGAGAGAGAAAGAGAGGGAGAGAGAGAGAGGGGGGGGAGAAGGAGAAAGAGGTGTGTGTGTGTGGGTGGGTGTGTGTGTGTGTGTGTGTGTGTGTGTGTGTGTGTGTGTGTGTGTGTGTGTGCATGCGCGCGCGCCGGGGCGCCCGCGCGTGCGTGCGTGTGTATCTGTGTGGTGTGTGTATCTATGTGGTGTGTGTGTATGTGTGTGTGTGTGTGTGTGTGTGAGGGTGTGTGTGTATGTGTGTGTGTGTGTGTGTGTGTGTGTGTGTGTGTGTGTGTGTGTGTGTGTGTGTGTGTGTGTGTGTGTTCCGATGTGTAACGGAAACTCGTCGAGAATCCCACAGGCCCTAAGGGAGGTCACGTGACACGTGCCAACCGTCCAAGGACTAAACAGTTCTGCCAGGAGATGCCGTGAAAGACCCAGATAGGCCTAAAGATGAAAATATAAACGGAAACATCCCGGGGGGTCGACCGGTAAAACCGCGCGCTCCTTGGGACAAGAAAGGCGCTCCTTGGGACAAGAAGTTACTTTTGTTCTTACCTGACAAAACCATTTGAAGGCACGAAAATGTGAGTAAAAATATGTAAGATGATACGATTTAATAATCAAGACTAAGTAAGATCTTTACAAAACAGAATGACCAGCTAGAGATAAAAACAGAAGGGAGATCTCCAGATGACTTCGACTAAATGTAAATTGTGCAAGCGATGCTGCCAGACTGGCACGGATCTCCTTCATACATGTAGTAATTGCATCCAAACGCCATCTCTGCAGATGCCTCCTTCCTGCACGCTCTAATGGCCCGACAGTGCGGCATGCAGAGAGCCATCAGGCACGAATGAAGCGAAGAGGAGTAGTTGCCGTGGCAACCAGTCTCGATGGTGTGAAGCCTGCATGCCTCGTTGCATCAAGCATTGCTATGACTTTTATCAAGGAGGTTGCGGCCCAAACCATAAGACACAACCTGCAAAGCGCCAGCAGCCAAGCCCCAAACCATAAGACACAAGGCAGGAAGAGAGGGAGGGAGGGAGGGAGGAAGGGGTCGGCTTGAATTCTTTAGCGTACGGCGGAGGAGTACGCACACATACATGGCAACTCGCGACCACCGGTGGTACCTACCATGGTCACAGGAAACCCTGACAACCGCCCAGCTTCTGTGGATACTGGCAAGCTGCTCAGAGCCAGAACGACATGAACTCTAATTGTGTCTTCCATCTGCTGGGGCTGTCTTACAACATGTACTGTCAGCAATTCTCTTCTGCCAGACGTAACTCCCATCTGCATTTTGGATCAAACCTGCTGTTGTGAAATCATGTTGCCCATTGGGAAATATTGTGCTGATTGGTGGAATTTGCCTGGGTCCAAAAATATGGTTGGAAACGTGAATTCTTCGGAGTTTACCATGTGGATTCAAACGAGCTTTACTGTAAATGTAAGACATATCTCAGGTTTCTAATGTAGCTGAAGTCGTCTCCATGGTACCCTGTTTTAAAACCTGTTGAATGAGATATTTTGTGTACACTAGTTTAGCATGATCATTAGACTCCACAACAGTGTATACGACCTTTGCCCAGGCTAAATTTACATTTTTCTCAAATTGTGCTCCGATGGACAAACTTTGAGCAATGCCAAGACCAATTAAGGATAGCTACCATGAGGACTTAGACGCTCGAAAGACCATCATGCCAACTGGTTCCAAGCATTCCAGATGCTCTGCGACCGAATTTGCAAACCTTCAGATAGCGTCTAGCCAAGAACAATCTAAGTGTCCAAATCCATTCCTAAAATTGAACCCCGAGGTAGCCATTCATGTTATTCTTAAACTCCTCCCTACAGTAGTTCCTGTTCGTTGGAAAGGAGTCTTCAACTACGATTACAGTCCTAGAATGTCCTCCCCCTGGAGCATGTTTGCTAACACGCTCCCATGTAATGATCACTTCCGGCAGGATTCTATCATAACTCCAATTGGTATGCACCCTATATATTTAGAAGAAATATATATACCGTAAAGCAATTGCTAATTCCCTGCTAGCATTGACCTTACGTAGCATCCTAAAATCTACATAAGAACAGCTCCCGTTGTTCAACCTGGTCTTCAGCATACAGCACAGCATATGCATACACCAAGGCGTCAGTGGAGTAAGCGCGTAATTCTCAGATCTGCTCTTACTTTGATAAGCAACAAGGCAAGCCCTCTAGCCTCTCTGTAGAAAGGCAACAAGGCAAGCTAGGCTCCTCCGGAGACAGGCAAGTAGGCAGGTAACAAAAGTACCCTCTATATAGAACAGGATGGTGGGGTCACTTCCTAGATGGGAAGGGTCACGCCGAAGAGATAATGACCCTCAGGCGGGCCAGTACGGTATCTGTCCCCTATCCTCTCGCAAACCCCTTACTAGCTGTACATTACTGGTGCTGATATCCGCTGAAACTTTGATGATCCGAGGAACCCTTGTTTAAGTACACAGAAATTCCTACATGAATTTTGTGCTTGCCAGGGGTCACTCACACAGGCACCATACCTATTGTCCTGAAACTATGGCCCAAATATTGGACTTGAACTGATCATTCTTCTAAGAGTTCTGGGGCATCATATGCCCAACCCTCAAATTTAAGAGTGTGCATGTATCTGCAACACTCCGGTACTGTAAAAAAGCAAGCGAACATGCAATGGCCATAGGTACCAGAAGTCCGGAGTTTTTTCCAGGGCCATCACTTAGTGGAGTAGGCACGTAGGTGATTTTCAGATCTGCTCCTACCTTGATAAGCCACAAGGCAAGCCCTCTAGCCTCTCTGTAGAAAGGCAACAAGGCAAGCTAGGCTCCTCCCGAGACGGGCAAGTAGGCAGGTAACAAAAGTACCTTCTAGACAGAACAGCATGGTGGGGTCACTTCCTAGATGGGAAGGGTCACGCCGAAGAGATAATGTCCCTCAGGCGGGCCAGTACGGTATCTGTCCCCTATCCTCTCGCAAACCCCTTACTAGCTGTACATTACTGGTGCTGATATCCGCTGAAACTTTGATGATCCGAGGAACCCTTGTTTAAGTACACTAGAAATTCCTACATGAATTTTGTGCTGGCCAGGGGTCACTCACACAGGCACCATACCTATTGTCCTGAAACTATGGCCCAAATATTGGACTTGAACTGATCATTCTTCTAAGAGTTCTGGGGTATCATATGCCCAACCCTCAAATTCAAGAATGTGCATGTATCTGCAACATGCGATGGCCATAGGTACCAGAAGTCCAGAGTTTTTTCCAGGGCCATCACTAGTTCTACAATCTGCTGCATGGCGGGGCGTCAGGTAGCGTCAAACATGGAAGGTCTTCGACAACCCGCCTACCACTACATCTTCGATTTAAGGGGACTGCATCTTTGATGTACGGTATTCTGAGTTCGTTGCCCTTTGGCGGCTTAACACTGTTGCATCTTTATGTCCACCACGCTGCATGAAATTTTCACTCGCTTCCGGGCACAACTCTGGGAATAAAAGCCAGAATTATTAGGCAAAGAAAGTGATGATTCAGAGGAGCCCCAAGAAGATTCCTCAACACCTTGAGAACTTGCATTGGAATGCAAGCTACAATCCTTTCTGTACTCCCATCCCCCCATTCTGACGTTTCACAACAGTGAGAGAGGGCGAACAGGGTGCCCCCGGGGAGTCTTTACTTCTAGCAAAACATATTGACCATAGTCGATTTCTTGTCTGTTGGCAAAGTATCTTTGCCTGTATCCAATGCTAGCACACATATCCATTTTTGCAATGTCTAAAAGATTTTCCTAACACTACTTTGAAGACTCTAGTTACCTCTCAAGAAGGCCTAAGTGTGTGCTTCCTCAGCTGTGACGATATTAACTTGGGCTTTTCTATAAGGGCAATCTTTTACAGGAAGCACCTCGTACTTATTAATTCGAGGTTCAAGTTTCCTTTTTAAGCCTCCCAACACTGGATATGTGAGTGAATAGTCTCCACGAATCCCTGCTGTGAAGGGTGCAGCTTGATACATGCAGAATTAGTAAACATTATGTCCAAACGATTGTCCATTTTCTCACTGTATTATGCATGGGAAGAACACAGTCTTTGATCAGATGCGATCAAGCGACATCCACGCGAAGCAGCTGGCCAAGAACGCAGTGGAATGGTGCCTGCAATTGGAGATAGCAAAAGTCTTTCAAAACAGTATTGTCAGAACCCCCAGCACATTCTTGAAGCATTATTTCTCGTAAGGAATGGAATAAGAGAAGCTGTTGGGATCTGGCGTCCCAAAACTGACTACCAACTGCCAAATACTGCACATCCTTTGCAAAGCATATTCACTTGAACCTTAAGCATACATTTAAGCCTGACAGGCCAGCAAGCCTCCATCCGGAAATAAGTAGGAGGTGTTACAATAAATACCCATCCCAACAGCTGAGGGCAGGCTCGACTGGGCACATGATGGAAGCATACAATCAGATTTTTGGGCTGCTTTGCAAAGCATATTCACTTGAACCTTAAGCATACATTTAAGCTTGACAGGCCATCAAGCCTCCATAATGAAATAAGTAGGAGGTGTTACAATAAATGCCCATCCCAACAGCTGTGGGCAGGCTCGACTTGGCACATGATGGAAGCATACAGCCAGATTCTTGGGCTGCTTTCTTTTTTCTACAGATGGGAGACGTTTGGAAGTCACATGCTAAAATCTTTTGATGATCTTATGTGAAAATTAACTCAGTGTTCATGATCTCCAAGTTTAAGAAATTCCAGCATTTTCTCCGCAAGGGTTAGTTGTATCCACAATGTGACATACAGCTTGCAAACAAAGGACACGCGTTAAATGTAAGACTTTACAGTGTACGTGCAACCAAGTGTCACTGGGTACTTGATTTGAAGAGTGCTTATGTGACTTGTTGAGGCCTGGAGTCAAGCCTTTCCCTGATCACCTTGGAGGGCCTGTGCTTGTCCCCATTTGTGTCTGTCCTGAGTTGCATCATGGACTGTTTTTAGAGCTTTCTGAGAGGGGAGGGGGGGGGGGGGGATCGAACAGCTGCACCACATATGACCTCTGTTTGATACAAAAGATAGAAGTGTGACAGCAAAACATGTTCTGGCAAGGGGTTGGCATGTATTGATGCGGAATAACGAAGGTGGATTAGTGCAGATGCAGTCCCTTTGTCAAGGTACAGGGCATGTAAATTCGTAGTTATCTAAGATCTGTAATCTATGCTAGACAAAGGGAGCAGTGTCATCATGCTGTTAATGCTGACAGTTTGGGGAAAAGGATGACATGGGTTTAGATTATTTTCTGGTTGTTAAGATATTGGCAGTTTGGGGGAAAATGATGACATACATTCCAACCAAGCTTACGACAATAAATTTCAGGAAAATCGGGTGGTCCAGGCCATCCTAGATGCAATCAGCACTAACAATCAGCCCATGTTTTGAGATTCTCTCTCACACACGCACACGCACACGCACACGCACACACACACACACACACACATAAGCCTTGGAGAACACACCGAGCAAACGAACCACTTTGTTCCAGCGGTCAAGGCAGGTGTAGTGTAATTGCCTCCATCTGCCAGGGCAGCGAGCTCAATCTGTCCTCCAACTCCATTTGTATATACAAGTGGGCCTGCGTATACAGTGCAGCAGTGAACCAAAGGCAAGAGAAGGAGTTTTCAACCACCTCATACACACCCTTTGGAAAACTGAAGACACATCAGTAATCAAGGAAGGAATTTTAGAATACATAAATGCATGTTGTTCACCATATCTTAAGATGAGGCTTTGTAATAGAGGACGGTAGATGCCATATGAAAGCACCACTCAGCAGTGTATAACAAACCACCACTCAAGATTTTTAGCAACGCTCATCAGACAGATGGACAAGCCAAGATATCATGCGGCACGCGCTTCCTACACTTGTTTAGGTTTTTGAATTGTATCCACCCAACAGCACTGCAATACTGAGCGGCTCAGGGACGTACAGATTCCCGAGGGGATCTCCCATACGCTGTGCTCGCCTTGCCACTTGAAGGTTATGGTATCCCCAACCTTTGCAGAAATGGGAGTGTAACTGCAGTATAAAGACAATGTTAGACATTTTAAGATTGTTTTGCGTTCATTCACAAGGACACGCCAGTACGGAAAAAAGACTGAAAGTCTTGGAGATCTGGCACGTACACCCTCAAGATGGCCCAGGGATCTACAACATGATTGGTTGAAGCAGCAGCTTGCAACTCCCGCCGTCCAAAAGAAGTGGTACACGTCGCAACAAAGAGGACGATGCTCAGCCACATGGCAACCTTGGCATTCGTTTGAAATCCCATCTAAGCAGACTCCAAGGATCGCGAGACCTTGCTTTGTGCGGTTGTATTCACGTAATGCTTAATTGAGGTGTAATTCGTGAAAATGAACTTGATGCGATGAGACGAAGTCCAAGGTCTCTTTTGCCCGAAGTTCGGGCCCCGAACGGCTAGTGCCTTCCATTTTTTCCCCCGGGCTATAAATACGACTTTTTAGGAGTCATGAATCATAAATATCGAATCATGACTCATGATTCGATATTTCGGAGTCAATCGTCCATTTCGGCGTCGAATTTCATGACTCATGAAATTCGAGGCCGAAATGTACGATTGACTCGGAAACACGACTCCAGAATTCAGGAGCCATGAAAATCCACGCCGAAATGTACGATTGAGTCTAGTAAATTGGCCGATTTGGCGACCAACTGGGGTAGCAATAAGGCCAGTTTGGCTGCAGGCACGTTCGCCTTGGCTGGCTTTCCGGCCATGGAGAGCTGCAAGCTACTTGCGAAATGCTGTACTTTCAGGCCAGGTGGCCGCAGATCTTGAAGGCTCCACAAGGATTGTAAAACATGTCTAGCCTGATTTCTAATGAGTATTTGCGTATGTGCTTATGCCCGTGTCCCCCCCCCCCTTTTCTATCTCTGCACTCCCGCTCTCCCTCTCCCCTATGC
>KV908644.1:27500-40000 GCA_002005505.1 Botryococcus braunii
GCCTCAATGTGCAACTAACGTTATCTCTATCCCCAAAGGGCCGACAAGAACGTATCCTGGTTGATGAGAGGGCGGAGGCTGGTATTGCAGGAGTCTGGAAGCATTTTGCTGTCAAAGCCATCTTGCGATGGAAGCTCTTTGCAGACGCAGCAACATCTGTTAGAGGAAGCAGGCGTGCATTCGCAGCTGATGGATGCCAAAGAGCTGAGACAAGCTGAGCCGGCCTTGCATGTGGATGATGATGACAGTGGCCTCATCCTTCGCACAGACTCGCAGCTGGTATGGTCACAGCTTAGTGCCTCTTGGGGGATGTCCATCTGACTCCCCTCCAGCCTGCCGCATCTGATTGTCATATCTGAGTGTTCTTGGGGGATCTTGGAGGCGAGGGGCCATGCATTTGGAGTTCACGAGAACGTTGCACATGTATTTGAAAATTTGGGAATGAGGTAGCGATTGCTGAAAGCCTGGACTGGAAGTTGGGCGCACTGGCCAAGCTTGCGGTTGGGGGAAAGTACACTAGCCACGGTTTGGGGTTGGCAGTAACAGCCAGAAATACAGGTTATGAATGGCACCATACTTTGTATAGATGTGGGGCTTGTGTGAGAGCTGGAGTGAGGAGCAGTTTTGTGGTGATTGAAAGAATCTAAGGGAAGGGCCGCCGCCGAAAGTATCCGACAGTGCTTAGACGGATCGCTGGACGCCTACACCCTGTGTCTGTGCAAACGCACACACACACACACACACACACACACACACACACACACGCACACACACACACCCACACACACAGACACACACACACACACACACACACACACAGAGAGAGAGAGAGTGAGAAAGAGAGAGAGAGAGAGAGAAGAGAGAGAGAGAGAGCGAGAGAGAGAGAAGAGAGAGAGAGAGAGAGAGAGAGAGAGGAGAGAGAGAGAGAGAGAGAGAGAGAAGAGAGACACGGACGGAGAGGAAGGGGGATGCTTGCGCACGCGCACACAAAAGCGTGCATGCCAACCAATGATGGAGGGTTTTGGAGGCGCAGTGAGGAGAGAGTGACCTTGCCTGTTGGGAGGGCAGGATGGGAAATGCTGGTGGATATGCTGATGTCAGACTGCCAGCGTCTTGGAGTCAAATGGCTTGCAGGCTCTGGCATGCAAGACTTAATTCTGAACAAGGAGGACTAGTTAAGGGAGTGATGACTGACAATGCGCGGTGCGGGGCAGCCCAGATTCTCCTTTCTCACACCTACTCTTCTTTTGTGCTTGCCTACCCGTTCCTTTCCTCCCTCCCCTGTCCTGTCTCTCCCACTTTCTCCCCCTCTCACCGTTCCCCTGTTCCTCTCCCTCCCACGTCCCACTCTCTTCCCCCCCTCTGTCCCCACCCCTCTCGCCCCCCTTCTGTCCCTCCCTCCCTCCCTCCCTCTCTCTCTCTCTCTCTCTCTCTCTCTCTCTCTCTCTCTCTCTCTCTCTCTCTCTCTCTCTCTCTCTCTCTCTCTCTCTCTCTCTCTCTCTCTCTCTCTCCTCCTCCCTCCCTCCCTCCCTCCCTCCCTCCCTCCCCCCCCCCCCCCCCCCCCCCCTCCCTCCCTCCCTCCCTCCCTCCCTCCCTCCCTCCCTCCCTCCCTCCCTCCCTCCCTCCCTCCCTCCCTCCCTCCCTCCCTCCCTCCCTCCCCCCTCCCTCCCTCCCTCCCTCCCTCCCTCCCTCCCTCCCTCCCTCTCTCTCTCTCTCTCTCTCTCTCTCTCTCTCTCTCTCTCTCTCTCTCTCTCTCTCTCTCTCTCTCACACACACACACACACACACACACACACACACACACACACACACACACACACACACACACACACACACACGTGCACGCGCGCGCGCGTATGTGCACACCCGCATGCACACGCAGATTTTGGTGAATTTTGGAGGTCGTGTAATGACAGCGACCTTTCAGCCTTTGCCGAATTGTGGAGTGGGGGTCGTGTGAGGATGTCAAGGCTTGTGCATTCCAGGCGACATTGTGAATTTTTTGGGTCGTGTGAGGGAGAGGTTCAGAATTCATATCCGCCATGTGGGACGAGATGGGGAGTGGAGAGGTGGCACTGGGTTGACATGGGCTGTATGGGGTAATGGCAGGATGGTTGCCAAGTTAGGCATCGTCATTGCTGCAGGGACGTGGACAGGGGCTTTGCTGAACAAACTGCCGGGTCAAACATTTGACTGGGAAGCGCAATTTGCGCCACGAAAGGGATACCTGTTGGTGGCCAAGTCCCCTCCTGGGATGCCTCCTCTGCGCCATGGCCTGATGGAATCTGCTTACACAAAGGTTGGGGGTCTGACTCTACCTCTTGACATATCTTGCAGGCTTGAAAACAATGGATCGTGATGAAGAAGATGGTATTGGTGATGATGATGACACTGATGATGGTGGTGGTGATTATGACGATGATGATGCTGATGATAGTGGTGGTGATGATGATGATGATGATGATGATGATGATGATGATGATGATGATGGTGATGATGATGGCGATGATGATGGTGGTGGGGACGAGGCTGATGATGGCGAAGATGATTGGGATGCCGCATCCATGTGGAAATGAACACTTCAACCTCTAACGTGTCTGCGTTCTGACCTAAGCTTGTCTACGTAAAAGAACAAGACGGCAGGGTGGACAGCCCGAGGGAAAGGCCAGAAGCTGCCCCGCCTGCTGGATCATTTTTCTGGCTAGGCTGCGTGAGAGCGATAGCGGATGTTGGGTCGTCCCGCTTGCTAGATGGTTCGTGAGATGCTGCATGAAAGAGAGGTTTCCAAGGCTGGGTTCGCACTAAGGGGGGCTGTAGTTGTATAGGAGTGATGTATTGGAATGTAGGGAGGGGCTGTGGGGTGGGCCTCTGCTGTAATACTGCGACATGTCATGTGTCGATATGACTGCAGCTCTTTTGTCGAGACAGCTATGCATGCATCAGTGTCCTCGATGCGTGATATGTCATGCTAATACGGGGAGAACTGTACGAGCTGCGCCCACAATCTCAATGTTCAAACTCTGGGGCGGGGGGTTGGGGAGGACTGCTGCCAGGAACTCGCGCAGAGAGAGGATGGCAAGGTCCCAAGCGAGGTAACATTCTTGTGAAAAGCCTGGCGTCTTCATCTCTGAATTTTGGCTAGACTTCTCAATCCACATGCGTGTCAATCAGAAACTGTAGACCGCCCCCCCCCCCCCCCTCTTCCTCCATTCTTTCCCTTGACATTACCCATGAGTGCTTTTCTTTTCCAGTCAGTTCCCGGGGTTGGGCTGGGTGCTGCAAAGGACAGTAGTTCAAGTGTGAGGAACGCTTTACACACGACAGCCTTCATATGTCATCGCAGGCCTGAGGGGTGGTGTGTTTTGCACTTGCAGCATTACGCTCCCAACAGCAAAGAGGCGGATGGGGGGCCCCAGATCACTTTCACTGCCACAACTGGTGTTTCTGGTTGCCTTCTGATAGGAAGCTCCAGGGATACGCACAACTGGGATCCTGCTGTTGAGGAGGACGTCCTCACAGCAATTTTGGACCGGGCAGCACTGTACCTCCCTTCTCTAAGGGCCATCAAAGTGGCAGATACAGAGGTACGCGTCGGGTTTCGCCCCTTTTCGCAATCAGGGCTGCCCGTGATTGGTCCTGTTCCCGGGTGCCCTGGTGTGTTTGTGGCGGCAGGCCATGAAGGCTCTGGCCTCACCTTTGGACCAGCAACTGGCGACATTGTAAGTGCTTGGATTCTGGATGGTTGGCCGCATCAGCAGTGGGCCCTCCAATTTTCTCCCCATGTGTTGTTTCAGTAAGAGGATATCTTTGGCTTCTTGGGCCAACCAGTGTGGGACTCTCAGGCAGAACAGTTGATCCAGCTTCGGGATGCCGAATGTGTTTTTGGCAAATCTGGCGTTTTTTAAGCCATGGAGTTGCGACAATGCATTGCACCCTCAGACACGGGTTTGGGCCTCACGGCATTTGAAATTGCCAAAAAGCGAGGGGAAGGCGATTAGAGCGAGCGAGACCGAAATGTCTGTCAGTAAGTGGTTAGTGGCTTCTTGTCCCACAGATATGCAGCATCCACCCCACCACGCAACAGTGCCTCGGGAGCCCTTTCCCTGGCGAAATGCGACACATTTATGGCGCAGGGATTGTGGGACACATTTGGGTATATACATTTCAGTTGTCTGTACAGGAAAGGAAATCTCTCGCTCCCCCCCCCCCCCCCCGGTTCGGGATCTTTAGGTATTCTAATTGCAAGTGTGTCAGCGGCGGTGACTTGGCCATTTTTTCTTATTGTTTCTTCTTCATTCTCAGTATCCAGATATTAGTATGGTTATCTGTGTCATAATATTCTTTCAACTAGGTTCTCATATACCGTTGGTTTGTTCGTTAACATCTCATCATGCCCTTTGGGCTGGGTTGATGTAATTCTTTCTTCTTCTTTAGGTATTCTAATTGCACTGATCTGATATTTTTTAGGCTTTATCCGGGAAATTTAATTGTGGATAATATAATTCCCAACGTTAGACATAACAGCGCCTGCAGCAGCATGCTCGTCCACTGGTCACCTGAGGGGAGCTGCTGCCCATTCGCAACCAGTCCATTGGTGTTACTTGGGACAACAGCGCGACGAGAATGAACGACGCCTGAAAGAAGATATTCAACGCCCTTGTGCAAGTACGGTATGCACACACATACATGGTACACACACCCTCTTCGAGAACATGCAGTACAGCCCAGATCCCTTACAACTATTACTCTATCTCCAACAGCATGAGAAGTCATATCAATTCAATGTGAACTACTTCAGTGCCCAAAGCCTGGTTGGCATTGACTCAATTCTACGGCTCTTGAGGTAGATGCCATGACACATGGATGCTCCTGCACTACACTTCTGTGGTATGGGGAGGGGAACATGTCTCTCCAGTAATGTCCTCACTCCCTACCTCCGCAAGAACGAAGAAAAAGAACAGCTGGGCAAGCAAACAATATAACATGCCCATGTATCTTGCGAACGGATCATGACCAGTATTTCTATCCTTATTGTCCATCGTACCTCGCCAGACTGCAGAACAGTCCACCGTTGTCTGACATGTATTGCGAGTCCAAATCCCTCTGCATATAACCACTCATGTCCACCGTAAAAGCTGTCATGCAACATGTGCTGCAAAATGCGAACACATTGTCTGCGACGACTTAATACATTGCACACCAACAAAATATCTGTCAGCGCAAAAGCTCCTAACCAAGCTACTTTGCTTAGCTCCTTCCAAAGACATTGGACGCTGTTCTTGACCTCCATGCCAGCCACGGTGTGCATAGGGTGACCTGGCAACCATAGGGTGTGCAGACCCCAGGGAGTGTGTTTGTGAGGGCAATTAAGACCAGCAAGGCCCTTGAACACAAGCACGTTGCGGAACAGACACCAAGGTGGAGATAACGGTGTCAGCCAAAAACACAAGATGATAATGCCAACACTTCATGCATGCTGAGCCGATCATCATCTGAGGGTTAGGGAGTCAGAAAACAAAAAGGAAAGGAAAAAGTAACCCTGACAGCTGCATGGATTCTAAATAGCCACCAAAAGTGTACTTTCTGACAAGCCTTCTGACAGTCAACTGCCGCAGCTTTTTTTCACTTCAGGCCCTGGCCATGGATCCAAGACCATCGAGTTTGAACCACACCGACTCAATGGAAAGTGTTTCTGAGACGTAACACATACTGCACGTGTAGTCACGACAGCAACAATGGAAAGTGTTTCTGAGACGTAACACATACTGCACGTGTACTCACGACAGCAACACCTTCAAGAACAAATAATTGCAACGTCCAATAACACTGCAAAGCCCAATGACGATCTCTTTATAATTTATCAAACCATACAAATCCGTATCTGTCCGTGTAAATGAAGTCTAGGGAAGGACTCCGTAGTGCAGGCCACTTGAAACCCAACATTAGAAGTGTGGCCTTCCAATATCTTGCTTTTTCGAACCACCATACAGCACTTTTTTCTACAAATGATTGCTTACTCTGATCACTCGAACAGGAGGGACTACACACAGCTGCTATGCTCATGCAATCCACAACACCTAAGTTACACAATCATAGGCATATTGTACAAAGACATCCTCCACACAGACAGAGAGGTAAATCAAATGAAAGTTATGAGCTGCCACATGCGCTCATGTAACAGATAGATTACGATTTTGATAACAAATTCCGCAGCCCCAAACTCCAGTGCTTGATCAACCTGGACACCTCAACAAGAGTTAGTGAGGTCCTGCAAGACAGATGGTTGCTTTTCCTCGGTTGCCATTGGTCCTTGTATTGCGGGGTGTGTGTGTGTGTGTGTGTGTGTGTGTGTGTGTGTGTGTGTGTGTGTGTGTGTGTGTGTGTGTGTGTGTGTGTGTGTGCGCGCGCGCGCGCGCGCCCGCGTTGCTCCTTTCTCCCCTTGTCCCACGCCCCAGGAGCCCCTAATATAGAGAGAGATCCCTCTTTTCTCCTTCACCCCCCCCCTTGCATCTGTGGGGGGTGTGTGTGTGTGTGTGTGTGTGTGTGTGTGTGTGTGTGTGTGTGTGTGTGTGTGTGTGTGTCTGTGTGTGTGTGTGTGTGTGTGTGTGTGAGAGAGAGAGAGAGAGAGAGAGAGAGAGAGAGAGAGAGAGAGAGAGAGAGAGAGAGAGAGAATGTGTGTGTGTGTGTGTGTGTGTGTGTGTGTGTGTGTGTGTGTGTGTGTGTGTGTGTGTGTGTGTGTGTGTGTGTGTGTGTGTGTGCATGCGACCATGGGGGATCACCATCGTGGATAAACTCATGAAACAATAAAGGGCCTCACCTGCATCGTGTCGCCAAAGAAAGCATAAGCAATTGTTACTGTGGCGGATGTGGAGAAAATGCGCCATACGAATGCTTTCACCACTGACCTTTGGATTGAGTCTTGCTTAACCTAGAGGCACGACTACACATTAGCTGGAGACAATGCTTTGAAATCTCAAAGCTCAATACAAACTGAAAGTCTCCAGAGGATAAGCATTAAAATTTGAAGTGCAGCTTGTGTTTAATCACAAGGCTGCAAGTAGGACTTAGAGGACAACCAGAAGGGTTATTGATTCCTTAATAATTGGACGGCCATGCATGCAGGAGAGCCAAGCGCACAGCATGTTTAGAAATGATCATTTTCATCCATCATGAAGTAGGACTGCCTTCCCGGACATCATTGTAGTGCCGCAACATGAGCACTCTTCAACGAAACCCTGCCAAAGTCATGAAGCATGTTTACGAAAAGTCGAGAGGTTGACCCCACAAGCTAAGACATGCAAGTGCCAAACGTGGGTGCCAAAGTCATGAAGCATGTTAAAGATTCATGTGTGCCCCTATTGGGACGACTTGGAAGGCTCAAATAGGAAAGCGCAGCGCCACTGTATGTGAGCATGACGAAGCACTGTTGAGAAAGTCCAAATGAAAGATTTGGAAAGCGTTCGTGGGATGTCTTGCACATGTGCTCAGGTGCACAATGCTTGTCAGAGCCACCTCATTGTAAAGGAAATGGGCCAGGAGTAGTGCCCCAGAACAGGAACTCATTAAACAACTGCAAAGCTACAAGTTGTGAGCTGACAGGGGCATAGTAGGTTGGGCGTTCATCTGAGGTTGCCGGAACACATCCTGACATATGATGTGTATAACGTTAAAGATATTCCACAACAAGGTTAAAAAAGGTGGGACCCACCATCACTTACCTGGCCATCTTTTTCAATAACCCCGTCCACGTCCACGTTTACGTTGACATTCACGCCTGCTCCGTATCCTGCCTGTGGAAAAAAAAATCTTTGAAATCCCTAACAAGTTGTTAGGGCTGCTCCAAATATACTTGCAACACAATACCTTGTACCCCAGTTCGTAAGCCTTCTGTAGAGCGGGATCAGTGTACGCAGGAACGGAAGGACCGTCACGGGATTTCTCGGGAGCCGCAGCAGAACATCGAATGGTTGCACCTGCGTATAAAAGCAATCCGTCAGGCCCATATTGCAAAGCGAGGGATTCATGAAACACATGCCGTAACTCGTGTGAGGGTGCGCGATAACGACAACCTTTTCGTGGACTGCGCTTAGCTCTTAATGGGGCCCAACAAGACGCAGTACTTTGGAATATCCTAGTCTGCATATTCGAATATTCTACAAGGTTGCAGGTTTCCTGGGATCTGTGTACGTTCAAAATTCGGACCGCCGGCGCTTCCGCTGTGTTTCACTCGGTCGATTCACAGACGCTGAAATCCACAGTAGCGCCTGCGGTTTCTGATATGTAAAGAAATTATTTGATCGACAAGGGAAGATGTGGGGCCACAGCGTCCTGCATACGATCTAACGACTATTCGGAGCACGGAGTCTCGTACGGCTTGCGCTCCGCTGTTTTCGGTTGGACCAGCCGCTCCCTCCGTCCTGCAGGGCCGCAGGATAGACGCTCCCTTGCCAGTCGGAAAGCGTCGACGGTGGACGAGCATCCGACCTATCTGGGTGGATGCTATGCTCAATTGATTTGTTGAGGAAGCGATAGGGAACAGCAACAGGAAAATACGTGCCTAGAAGTCTTGGGACGCGTGACTTTCCCATGTGGACTTCGGATCAACAGAGAGATCGCATCCATACAATGCGCAGAGGCAACACTTATTTGTGCCAAATTGTTTAATGTTTCTTTTTCATTTTTGGTAGTTGCAATGTTTTCGAAGCACCGGTATGTGCTTCGATATTCGTATCCTCTGGTTCCTTCCTGCTCAAACGTGCTTGAACTCCGACAATCCGGCATGGCTTTCAAATTAAAGGTACTTTGGCGTGGCCATATGGCCAATTTTTCGACCACTATCGAGGCTCTGGAGGAAGCGGCCTTGCACATCTAAGCGTTGAAGGCCACCCGCATAACGCGTTGACAAAAGCTTTGGCCAGGTCTAGGAAGCAGAGATGACATGAATGTATCTGGTAGCCTTCCCTGATCAGTATGTTAAGCATTCTTCGGGGGATTGGTGTGTGTGTGTGTGTGTGTGTGTGTGTGTGTGTGTGTGTGTGTGTGTGTGTGTGTGTGTGTGTGTGTGTGTGTGTGTGTGTGTGTGTGTGTGTCGCGCGCGAGTGTGTGCCTGCGGCGAGATGAACTGCATATCAAACAAGGCAAGACACTTGTGTGGTCTTACGCTTGTGGACTCCCTTGAGCTCACCACAGGCAGTCAGGCAAAATTTGGTTCAGCAACATCACAATCCACACTGAGAGATCGTCATCATGTGGTGGAATTGTCTAGAATGAAAGTACTCGTTTAAACATAGAAGACACTAGTCCAAGGCATCTGTCGAACAAGGTCGTCCAGCTGATTGCCAAATCATCAAACAAAATGACTGCTGACAGCCCATAAAGAAGGAGCCTGATATCCCAAAACACCCACCCACCCCCAGGGTTATAGGGATCTGTGTCTATTTATGCGCGCGCACGCACACACGCACACACACACACACACACACACACACACACACACACACACACACACACACACACACACACACACACACACACACACACACACACACAGGGTATGGGTAGGCCCACATTTCATTATCTTTAATTTTATTTGAGCGACAGGTCTTAGAAGTAATGTCCCCCTTGCTTCTATGAAGCTGTGGTAATTTAATATAAAGAGTGAAGACACTGTGGTCATTTAAATTGACAGCCTGTGTGACACTTGGCAGTCTGCATCCTGCCATTCCAGTACTAAGAATACCTAAACATGTCATCCGGTCTGTTGGCATGCCATGCCTGAGCATGACTTCAGGGATGGTGGAACCCTGATAGGAACTCGTTCCGCAGTCAATCTAGCACTAAGTGTGAGTATGACTACGTTAAAAGGCATGATGTATCGTATATAGGTGCATGGGAGGAAGGAAATGTGCTGCCATTGTATTAGTATAATGTGAACGCCTTGGAAAAGGGCGTTACGTGACTTAAACAGTCCATACTTTGCAAGAGAACATGGACTTAGTCTCTATCGAAGATTTGTTGATATAATGTAAACAATCAAATCAGGGTCAAGGGGAATCGTTTACATGTGCATTCTAAACATTCTTGGCCTCGCATTCTACATTCTAAGCATTCTAAACATTCTTGGCCTTGCATTCTACATTCTAAGCATTCTTGGCTTCTTGGCATTCTAAACATTCTTGGCCTTACAGGGACAAGTCTCATAAATAATCTGTGCAAATAGTGGCTGCAGCAGCTGAAAGACTGCAAACTTACCTTAGTCCAGCTCCAGTCAACCTTTGGGCGGAGACATACACACGGGAGGCTTATCAGGTGTGTGTTAGTGTCATAACAGTGACAATTGTGTTAACGCAAGGACGATGTGTTGACTACATAAGGCCGTAGTATGTATAACCCACCTTTAAGTTGGCTCTTCCAGTTAGTCATAGGAAATGGTTTATAAAATAATACCGTTTGCGCAGTAGGTGTCTATGCCCAGACCTGTGCACCCTGGACTAATAAACCCCAGAAGAAGAAGAAACTTGCTGCACTTCGTGCTGAGTGGGGCCACCGCGCGCGCTGCCCAAGACACCCAGACTCGCTATGCTGTCTTGTTGTCGTGTCAACAACCGCCTGTCGCATTCCAAGCCCTTCGCTTTTGAAACATTTGGAGGGTTGCATGCTGATGCGCTGGCCTTGTTGCAGAGGCTCCAGGGGCTTTTGAACCAAGCCATCATTGGTCAAGAAGATGTGGAGGGATACTTTGTTATGCGTCGGGTCAGTTTCATTATTGCGGCCGCTGTGGGTCGCCAGCTGGCCGCTCGCCGGGTTTGACTCGTAGCTTGAAACATTTGGGTTAGGGCCCTTGAACATTGGGCTGGTTTTGTTTACTCCACTCTAGTAAAGGAAGAAGAATTACATCAACCCAGCCCAAAGGGCTCATGAGAAGCAGGGAATCTGCTGTGTACAATAACCTCCCCTATGCAGGTACAAAATGATCCAAACAAGGGGGAAAGGGTGGGGTGGGTGTTGGAGATGCGAAAGGAACAGTAGAGGAAGGCATGCTAGGAGGGTCGGGAAAAGGAAAGGAGACAAGGTAGGGGGGAGGAAACACTTGTTCCTTGCAGCTAGCTTCGACTGCTGGCTAAAGTTGCCAAAACACAGGAAGTATAAGAAGTGGTGCAGAGCATAATATCACGTGCACATGACAGCCATAGCAGTGTCTTGAAACAGCTAGACGTCGTTACATAGACAAACAGGCATACCAGAGGGAGTTTTCGCTGTCACCTTTAGTATCTGGCCCCTAGATTCCGCCTACCCACATGGACGGATTTATGGTGTGCGGTTAGAATAGGCTTCACTCTTTCTATTAAACAGGCATATCATACACCTACCGGTTCCATTCTATTAGTTCAACCTTGCACTACTGCGTGTCTATGGCCCAAAGTCCATCTAACCAAGTTAACAACGTTGCCAGTTCTTCCAACAAATGTCGTACTTCAGCATGACGTAGGATATATTGCTAAAGGTGTTGAAGATCTGGGAAGATTTACAGGCTCAAGGGAGCAGCAAAGTTCAAAAGACGCCAAACAGCAACGGCTACACTCTTACCAGCCACAGACACAAAAGCAGCAAAGAAGAGATCTAGGATGTACCTACTCAGTTTTTTTTTGGCCTGGGCCTGTGTCTTCCAGTTTTGCAAATAACCAAAAGGTGGGACCTACTCAGACGCAAAAACAAGCTTCAGCATGGACAGGCTCAACCAACTAAAATGCAACCAATCTGCCAAACGTACGCTGGATCATACAGCTCAATTGTGGAGCATTGGCATCTAAGTCTGACAAAAGTTTTTTCAAAGTCTGATGCTGCTGTGAGTTTTGCTGCAATTCCGCTTCACCTCCCCCACTGTAACTATCCTTTCCTGACACATCTCCCTCCACGCCATGTGCTAGGTTCTCCAATGTTTTAACCATGTGTTGTTCGTGGGCTGTCTGGATCAACGCCTGCACACACAAGAACACGCTGGGGCCAGCTCTGTGCATTTCGGTAAGCCATAGTCCACTAGTTACAAAGGCAAAAAGGACCGGACGCTTGCTTACCTCACGAAGTTCAAACTGTAATAACATAGTTAGGAGAGCAACTGCATTCCTAGGCAATCGTGAATGGATCCCATAAAGTAGGAATTCAAGCGGGAGCACTCACCACAGATTTTTGAACTTGGCACTTGTTCAGTTCAGACTTGCAGGTCTCGCATTTTGCATGGAGCTGGAGTAGGTTGTCCTCAATCTCTGTAATATCTGCTGTCATCTTTGTCCTCTGTTCTTCACTTGCAACTATCCTCAGCTCAGTCATTTTTGACTCGCGCTTTGTGTTTTTTATGTTGCGCTCCATTTCACCAAGAGCAACCTCCATAGATGCACGACTGGCTGCAATGTTGTCACGTGCTGCTAATCCCTCAGCCTACAAGTGCAAGGGAGTAAAACCCTGCTGCAGGACCCCATAATCATCCAAATTTTTACAAAGTC
>KV908644.1:45000-62500 GCA_002005505.1 Botryococcus braunii
CTCTCCTTAGCGTTCTTCTCGGCAAGAAAAATGTTGTGGCAAGAAGCCTTCCGCTCGTGGCCCCGCACCTCGCAGTCCGCAACCTCCACCGCACATCCCTCCACTTTGCTTTGCAAGTTTCTATTGTCCTGCACAAGCTTTTCTAGAACTCCCTGTAGGCGCTCCGTTTGCTCCTTCGACATTTTTGCATCGCGCTCACAGCGGGCTGCCTCTACTGTAAAAGTCTGTTGCTGCGCCTGCTGTTCGCCAGCTTCTACTGCGAGTGCCTGTCGAGTTTCAAGAATTGAATTTCAAAGTATGACAAAGCACGTTTATGATCACTCCAGAGGCTCACCAGCATCCCACAACATATAGGGGGAATGAAACTGACTCATTCCACAAATCAACCCATTTGCACCAACCATAGGGACCAACCACTGGTACCTAAGCAATTCCATCCGAAGCCGTCAAACAGCATGTAACACATCTTGCCGACCCAATAACACCTAATAGCAGCTTGCAACAAAGCTGGATGCACTTGCCAAGCTCAACTCAAACAGAACCACAGTTGCGATGAGTGAAGCACAAGCCCCTGTACATGGAGCCTTTGAGGGGTATTCTTCTTTGAACCTGTAATAACATCATCGACAAGTGTGCTTTGTTTAAGCCCTGCATGAAGCTGAAAACGGGCTTGAAACACATCCCTTGGTGCCCAGCCAATGACACTCACCCTGAGTGCATCATCCCTGAACTGTATGGCTAGGAGCGTGGACTGCCATTGAGACAGTAGGCGCTTCTTCTCTTGTTGAACCCCTGCCACTTCACTTTCAGCCAAAGAGAGGGTTTCTTCTGCAGCACGAATCTCCCCCACTTGTGCTTCAAGCTGGCTGTCATAAACACCAGACATCTTCTGTGTGTAACTGATGCGTCTCTGTAGATGATCAATGAGGAAGTCCTGCTCTTTCTTGGTAGACTCCATCTTCTGCATACTGGATTCTGCTGCATACGTCGCCCTGCAACCACCAATTGTAAGGTCAAATCAGACTTGATGAGCTGCTGCATTCTAAAGGTTCCACAGTAAGCGAGTTACACTTACAAGGATTATAGAGATGTCTTAATTGAATCACAGCCTTCATGCATATTCAAGCAGAATAAGCTGTTCAGACCTTTCACGGTACAGGTCCCTCAGGAGCTAATTTACTAGGTCAAAAGTTTATGTGACACACAGCTCTTTACTAACCGCAGCAACCACCACTGGTTCAAAAAGTTGATGTGAAAATTGAGCTGGGCATGGACCTTCTTATCACAGCTATTTCACTCTTGACATTGGCATTGTGTGCTTCAATTTGTTTTAGTGTTACTCCTATGCGGCTGATTTCTTTCTTGAAGCCGTCCGCCTGCACGGCGGATAAACAAAGAGAAGTTGACAACTCCAATTCATACCAGTTCACTTGTACATATATTTTACTGGGGTTCCCATTTTTTTCCAGGTATATTTCATCCGGAACTCTCGGAATAATTTAAATAAGTTCCCTTGGTCCAACATCTTGGACTGCTCAGTTTTCAAACGGAAGGTTGAAAACAATTGTATGTTAATATTTGAAGAAGAGGAGGTGGAGCGTTTGGACCCAAAGGCTGTGACTACTGTTTCAAGATCATGAACTTCTCTTGCCTTCTTCATATCACATCTCAGTCCCCGGCGCATTGCCCTTGAGGAGAATTTGGGAGTAAGCAAGCTACTGAAGGGTCGCTAATGATACCATCCTTCATTCCAGCATGTAATTCATGGCAAGATTTGTCTTACCCGTTTCTCTTCTTCTTGAGATGCCCCTTGGGCCTGCATAAGCAGAGCCCTTGTGCGAGATACGCTGGCCTCATACTGGGTCAAGCTTTTATGTTCAGTGCTCAAGGCTTGCTGCAAGTCTTCCATGGCCAAATGTGCTTTGGCCAGCTCTTGCTGCTTGTCATAAAGCTCAACTCCCACCATCTCATGCTCGTGATTTGCAACCTGTGTGGGTGACCCACTGCTCAACAAACTTTCCCCAGAGCAATTTATCGCGCTCCATGAGACGTTTTTCATAAGTTCAGAAATTTCCCATGTCTCGACCTTCAAAGCTTGCTTCAGCTGGCGTAAATTTTCTACAAGGCCCTGCTTTTTCCGTTCAAGCTGGTTTCGAAGGGCGTCTTGAGCGCGAATGAGCGCACGATGGTCAGGGGCAAGGCTGGCATCCTTTAAGAGCGCATCCATAGTGTGTAAAATCCCCCCAATACTCCGTAAATATAGGGGAAGCAATCTATATGCGGTTAATGTGCTCCCAACTCCAGTGAGTCTCTGCCGTCCAGCAAATCTTATAGCAAATATTGTACTACGAAACAGATCTATTCGAGTGAAAATCAAAACAACGCCTTAAGGACTGGCTAGGGTTAATCAAATCCTAAATTCGTGGCTCAAGTCGGGCAAGTAGGTGGGCGGAGACACAAACAAGAGCAGCAGGTATTCAGTCCATTGTAAATAGTAATATCGGTAAAAGGGGTCCAATTGTGCTTATGCCATGCCATGAAAACTTTGTATCGTTATTGAGAAAAACCGATGCTGATTGACTCCGGCCGAACGCCGATGACAGTTGATAACTGCCAGTTGGCAGTACGCGCCTTACGTCAGCATCTCTGCCGCGGATCTCGCGCCCGATTGGTATTCGCGACTCCCGACTCCCTTCCCGACTTCCTTCCAGGGTTTTTTTTTTAGTTTTTGCCTTGCGGCCCAGTGGCCGATGAAGGGGGTCTTGCACGTTTGACCTGCGGCAAATCATGGCCGGCCACCTCCCATTGCTTACAAAGTGTGCGGCCACTCAGGCCGACGGACCGCCATGCCACACACTTAAGCTACGGCCACAACTCTTGTATGTTCCCTGACTTCAAATTGGACTGTCCAAGCGGTCTGCTGCTCAAAATCCGTGTTGGAGATCCTTGCCCTATTGACCAACTGATAATACTCTCAAAACTGTTAAATGAAGAGCTATCCATCAACATGGATGTCCATGGATACGCACCTACACGTCGTACATGTATCGCTCAGTACTCATCCAAGCTTTGTGCATCTTGTCATACGGAAACGTCTGAGGTGTGTAATGGCTGCGTTGAATGCGGCAAAGATTTTGCAGGAGTTCTTGCTCCATTCTATTTCGAAGTGCACTCTTTAGCAGGTTCATTAGGCTGAAAGTTCTCTCGTTCTCCACGCTGGTTGACGGCAAGCTCATCATGATTCTTGCCAGCAGCGCAAAGTTTGGCATGTGAATATGGGCAGCGCTAACAAATGTCCTCTCCCAGAAAGCTTCGGTTGTTTGTTCAACTGAGAAAGCGCAGCGAGCCGCCGACTTCATCCTGCACAAAAACTTATTTAGCATAAGTAGGTTGTTCCAGCCAAGTGGCTTCTTAATGAAATTATATGCAATGTGAATGAGGCAAAGCTCTCATACGTTTACGCATAGCCGGCTTTCCAATCCACACATGCATGTATGTAAACACGATCTCCTTAGAGGAAAATAATACAGAAAAATGTTATTGCCAACATGATGAGCGATTTGTACATGCTCATGCAATAGAAGATTGGAAAGGCAAAAACCACTGGCGATACCTGCCAGTGAAGAAGGCAAATTCTTGGTCCAATCCTGAAGAAGAAACCAAAGGTGCAACCTCCTCTCCACTTGCTAGGTACGCTGGCCTTCCGTAATGCATCTTCAGAACTTCGACCTTTTCCTTCACTTGAGTCATGAGTTCATTTTGATCGTCGTCCTTGTGATCAATCCAAAAGGGTAGTTGCAATACCCTAAAGGCATCCGTTACATTATCGTGCTTTATAAGAACACGCATCTTGTCCAACGCTAGGTTGGCCGCAAGAGTCACTTGTGCTTTGACTTCTTCTACTACTCCTGCAATGCAACATGCTAACAACTTTAGAGGTGCCATTGGAATGCTTGTATCCCATTTGCTTTTAAAGCCATTACAAAGGTGTCATATTTATGACACCGGTGGTATTAGAAGACTGGCATTGGCAAACATAACGCAGCATACAAGTACACTGGACTCACCCAAGAAGCCTTGTTCATCCACAGGCTCCTCAGTCACTGAAGTAAGCTTAGCACGTCCTCGCATGGAAGTTAACGTTATATGCAGCAAAAGTTCATGATCAATGTGTACGCCCGCAGCATACTTCAATGTGCCGTCATTGTTCCAAAACAAAGGAGATTTTCCATTAGTTTGTTGACTCTCTAACATGTTTTCCTGGACATTTGTGAATGATATCCACAAGGTGCTCGCAAATTCGCCGCCGTTGGTGATGTACTCTCTCTGGATCATATGTATTGCAAGATTCGCAACAAATGAATCATGTGACATGATGTAATCCACATCGGATTCAGACTTGTGGTGTCCATGGGTACCAAAGTGGAGGAGTCGCGCAACGAATGAGTGAGCAGTCGAACTCCGACTCGAATTGAAGACCTCGACTCGAGGACCCTGATCGTCGATCTAGCCGAAGGCAATTTTGGTTCGAATGGCCGGACAAGAGCGAAAACCCCTAAGGCCGTGCGGCCATCTGGCCGACGCAGGGCGCGAACATGAAAACCACTTGCGGCCATCGAAGGCCGATGAAAACCCTCGATCAAAAACGTTTGCGGTCAAAATTGCCGGCCGGGTACGTCCAACTGCCGTGCTTTGCGGCCAATTCCGCCAAAATTTGCCACCCTGCGGCCAAGTTGGCTGCCAACGGCCAAAAAATAAAACCCTGCTTCCTTCCCTCTTCCTTCCTTCCCGAGCCTGTTGTGGCACCTGGCCTAGATATTTAAAGGAAAAGTGAAATATGAGTTACTGGGAGCGGGGGCAGTTGTAAAGGGAACCTTGTCATCTGCAACTCATCAGGCCTTTTGGGCTGGGTTGATGTAATTCTTTCTTCTTCTTGTCAGAGAATTTACGGGGATGGCAAAGAGCCCTCTGTAGATCCTTGTAAAGGGGGGGTCTTTATCATAGTGCGAAGGACGCGCTGTGGTACCCCGGGGGGTGGGGGGGGGGGTGGGTTGTGGTGGTGCACGCGGCAGGGTCACGCGCGTGGCAGTGGGCTTTGGCATTGTCAGGGGGTGCGGGGCCGGGGAGAGAAGACAGGGGGGGGGGGGGGGGCGGATTACCTACGGCGAACGGTAGCTACCTATAGGTCCTAACTGTTGCTGATGTTATCCCTGTACAAACCTATCCGACAGCTGACGTGGGGCCTGGAAACCGCACACCTCAAATCTCTCAAAAACCACCGGCACCTGCATGCTAAAAATCGGCCGAGAGAGATGTTGTTGGCCACTTTCTTTTCGATACATAATTTTTGTTCCATTTGCGTCAGTTTAAAAGATTTATTGATTGATTTACCCGTAGATCACGCGAGATCGTTGGCTTTGTGCAGAGCTCTGTTAAGTTGGTGAGGTTCAATACGTTGAATGTCTGTGAAGGAACGCATGCTTCCACAAGCCCATCCAACGGTCGCTGCATCAGAAAGCAAATGCTGAGTCTCCGTGTTATCTACATCGCTAACGTGCTTGTGGTGGGGTATGTGGACTTTCAAGCCACTTCTAAGCACTTCCATGCTACACCATACTAAATTACTGGTTTTGAAGGTTAAGCTTCAAGTCGACACTTGTGATAGCTGTTGTTGTGACCTCAGCCCTCTTGTTACTGTCTCATTTTGGTGCACATTTGGACTTAGGGATGGCGGGACCTTGTCCTTCATTGGACTTGCAGCCTCGCATCGTGTTCCATGGCGCTTTCGCTTCCCACTGCAGTTGTTATTATTTTCTTTTTACAAGTATCGGGTAAAACAGACCAGCCCAATGTAATTTCCACTAGTCTTGCCACCCTTTCCTTTTGAGTTATGTCATGTAGCTTTGCTATAAACTGTACTGTGTAGGAAGGAGTGAGGCAGGCAGGCATTAATCCAACACCCTTGTGAAGAATTGTGCTCATGGACAATTTTGTATATTTGTACCTTCTTGCATGCCAGGCAAACGCCTTTGGGTCTGATGTTCAACTCAACCCAACGACGGACCGAACTCAACTCGACCTGTGACCCCGACCGGGACAATTCTGTGTACTGCTTATGCCAGATGAATCATCGTGTTTTAAACAAATCTTTTTGCAAATCCATTTAAAAAAGTGCAGCTGCTTTGCTAACCTGCCATCACTATCATTGCATGTCAACATATGGTGAAGGTCCACCCCCCCGCCCCCCTCTTTCTTTTGGGATGTGGTTTGTCACACCTCGGGATGGTATTAACATGCGTCTTCTGAGGACCATGGGTAACATAGGGTAGTCCAGGAAAAGCACACACACACACACACACACACACACACACACACACACACACACACACACACAGACACACACACAGACACACACACACACACACACATGCGCTCACGCACACACAGGGGAGGAAGGAGAGAGAGAGAGAGAGAGAGAGAGAGAGAGAGAGAGAGAGAGAGAGAGAAGAGAGAGAGAGAGAGAGAGAGAGAGAGAGAGAGAGAGAGAGGGAGGGAGGAGGGAGGGAGGGAGGGAGGGAGGGAGGGAGGGAGGGAGGAGGAGAGAGAGAGAGAGAGAGAGAGAGAGAGAGAGAGAGAGAGAGAGAGAGAGAGAGAGAGAGAGAGAGGGGGAGGGAGGGAGGGAGGGAGGGAGGGAGGAGAGAGGAGAGAGAGAGAGAGAGAGAGAGAGAGAGAGAGAGAGAGAGAGAGAGAGAGAGAGAGAGAGAGAGAGAGAGAGATTGCAGACTTATTTATAGCTTTACCAAGAACAGACTAGGAGGCCACTGGACCTGCAAGCTCCCTTTTGGGTGGGTGTGGGCGTGCCAGGGAAATTTTAGATTGTACAGGTGCAGCTCAGTGTGAAAAGCAAATCCTATAATATCATCTACTAGTACATGATTTGGTGTCTTTTTTTTTAGTCAAATCAAAACTTCAGGTTAAGTACAGCAGATTAGTTGGGATTTATTTCCCCCCCCCCCAAAAAAAAAAAAAAAAAAAAAAAAACAAACAAACAAAAAAAACAACAGAAAAAAGGACTGCGTCGTTGAGTTCCGGTCTTTGTCAGTGTGTGTGTGTGTGTGTGTGTGTGTGTGTGTGTGTGTGTGTGTGTGTGTTTTGTCTTTGTTTCAATTTCTTTCTTCTGCTTCTAACCATTTTTCCCGTGTACGTCATTTTTGAACCTGCGGCCATTCGAATGTCGACAAGTGACTATTTGCGCATCGGGGGCCTGAGACTCACATATCTTACTTTTCCCTTTAAATCTGCAATGCAGCAAAAGCCTCAATCAAGGGCCACTGGGTCGACCAACAGACTTTCAGAACTGATTTCAAAAAACCTGTCAACATGAGCTGGGACTTGCGCAAGTGGCATTCCTACAGCACAGCGTTTCAGACTACTGCGACCATCACATGAAGCTTGCTGCCTACTACTTCAAGCCGCAGCAGGTAGCAAGCTTCATGGACCAATCTTGGAAGTCACAGGCCGCACAAGAGAAATCCGTTACAGCCTGACCTTGGCATAGTCAGTTGCCCGACCTTAACCGATAAGTGAATGATGCATCATATGATGCTTAACAGGCAATCCCCTTAAAGAGCCCCCCGCCATACAGTTAAGAAAAAAGCAAGTCCCTCTGCATGCACATTTGATCACATTTGCTGCTGCAAGATCCTTCACCTCAAAATACATCATGCGCCACTCCTACACGAACAGTTGTTGAAGACGTACACCTGTTTCACACGGCATGGCAGGACCCGGCATGGCACGGCGACTAGTGCACAATAACACTTTTGCTCTTAAAACCTTCATGGACTAAATGCCAATCACACAAAAAATGAAACAGACAGAAAAGCCCCACCCCTCCCCCCGGGACACACACACACACACACACACACACACACACACACACACACACACACACACACACACACACACACACACACACACACACACACACACACACACGAGACTAGTAGAGCTACCTGACAGGGCCTGTTTGTTGGGCCGTAATCTTCTTTCAGTCTGCCTACATTTGAACCAAATCGTGACGTTACACCCTCCGGAACCCTTGTAAAATTGCATGAACATCTTCTGCAGTGACTGTGTAGGAAGTACTGTCCGCTGCCTGCATTCTCGCTCGTAGAGCTTCTTTGACATGATCAGAAAACTCCCGGAAGCCGGCAGCTAATCGCAGTTGTTGCGAAGGTTCCAGAGTTTCCAGCCCAGCCAGTGCTGCTTCCTCCACAGAGGTCCCAAGCTCCCTGCCATTATCAAGAGTGTACACAGTTTGCAAAGGTTCTTTGGCAGAGAACGTTTGAAATGAATTAACACTTTTCAGAGTTGATTTGAATGAAGATAATAATGATTGAAGATAATATACCTTTCAAACTCAGCAGTCTCTTCCAGAATGTCAGACAACTCTAAAGTGTCGTCCAAGTCATCATCGCCTTCTGTATCTGAGCAGTCTCCTGACAGAGCTTCCAGGCGCCAACGCAATATGTCATTAGAACCTTCATGCTGAAGGAAATCTGCAATAGTTTTGGTCAGTGAGCCATTTCCTTGAGAACACCGTGCACAGTGTTAACACCAAATTTCAACACCTCGCACCTTTTGAGAGGATATTAATCTTTGATAGTTCCTCAGGAAATTCTTGATATGCATCATACCTTTGCACCAAAGAGACAAGTTAACAGTCTTCACTCAAAGGTCAACAATAGAACCTTGAACTGTGAAAGCGCTGAGTTATCTACACACATACTTGATCAGATATCCATCCTGTGAAGCTTCTGCGACTGAAGCACCCCACCACTGCAAGAGAAGTACACGGCATTAGTGACATGACTTAGCCCGAGCAAAACCAAAGCCCCCAAATATGTTACGCACCCTACATTTGCTCCCATCCAGCGTCTCGGGTTCCGAAAGTTCCCACTTAACCTGCAAAATATTTAGAAACTGAGCCCACCTCCACCTTTATGCCTACGTTTTTAAAGTCGCCTGCCTGATGTGTCGGGCCATTCCTGATCAAAAGCGCACTTACTCTGATACGTTGGCCTATGGCAAGGTGTGGAAACGCTTCTGTTGAAGACTTGAGTGAATTTGAGATTTCATTGGCCTGAGCGCCGGCCCCAGGAATTGTTGTGGTAGACACCCCATCGTTTGTTTCACATGCCCACGGGAGAACAGGCCCACTCATCTCCCCAACCTAAACCTACAATGTCTTCATAAGTTTCGGAACAGATAGAGGGATCAGACACGAGTGCCAAACCACCTCTCAGGACTTAAGGTTTTGCCACCCCTGGTTTACATACAAAATGCTGTAGAGGACAAACGTTAACTTAGGAAAGGGGAGAACAGTTCAGAGATGAAATGTGGAGGAAATATAGAATCGAAGCTCTCAAGAAAAGCAGTTGGAGATTTGCGTCTTGATTGTGTTGCATTGTTATGTTAATTCCGCGACCACCGTTCCATTCCTGTGGTATTGCATTCAAAAGCAGAACTCTTTTGAACGAATCGTTCAGAACGATCCGACTCGGATCACCCCGGATGATTTATCCCACTGATGGCCATAGGTGACTAACCAGTCCGAGACACCGGCCTCTTCAGCCACGTATCTACAGGGTTTAGGGAAAAGTGTTAATAACCTAGCCCTAACACTGTTATATGAGACAGGGAAATATATCAGGGTTGTAGGTCAATTGCAATGTACGATTGAATTAATGTTTAACCACAGTTGCTTCATTAAATGAAATGCGCTTGTGCTCCATGCATGGAAAATACACAAGGTTTTAGGATATAGGGTGCTTCGCACGTATTTCATCTGTAACGTTATAACGGTGCCAAGGAGAAAATATGAATCTAAAGTTGTCGTGAATCGTGAAGACCTTTTACGTAATTGTTTATTTTATTATATGGGGTCTTCAGGATATCTGAATACCGTATATATACGGTATATATATGGTATTCAGATATCCTGAAGACCCTGTACTATATAGGACAAGTACAAAGTGGCGCTTCCGGAAGCGCTACAAATTTGTACATGTACTATACGGTATTTAGATATCCTGAAGACCCCATATGATAATATAAACAATTACAGGATCCAGCTCAAATATACAATTACATGGATCCAGCTCATAATAAAAGCTTGCAGTTGCCTATGATAATCTGCATTTACTATTTGGGAGTCGTCTTGAACATTGCTTAGTCGTTGGTTGTTCGACCAGTGGACTTAACAATTTGCATGAAGGAGCATTTAAGCGACCTTGACCTTGAGAGAGAGAGAGAGAGAGAGAGAGAGAGAGAGAGAGAGAGAGAGAGAGAGAGAGAGAGAGAGAGAGAGAGAGAGAGAGAGAGAGAGAGAGAGAGAGCCTTCTGTCCCCTTATTTCTGGCTTGCAATTGAACAGTTCTCAGCAGTTTAAACCTCCAACGCCCTATCCTAGGAGGCCTCCCATGCCCTATCTGTATTGCCTCAATGGGTCAGTGCTGCTGCTAGATTGCTTCCGCAAGTCGTTCCTTCAAGCTGCGCAACCGACTATGGACACTTGCTACATCAGCAATCATGCAAGGATATGCTGCACGGTCATTCTAACTGCTTGTCCCTTAAAAAGTGCATGATTGTGGAACCATATACATTACTGCAATGTTTGCAGCAACAAAATATGGTTGTAAGCATCTGCCCACTATACTAGTAATTACAAATGACTTTTGGCTCTGAATCTTATGTCGCTAATGGTTACAGCCGTAGAAAGGCAAACACTAGTCCTCTTCCTGCTAATTCTTGCTCTACGAAGGGATCTCAGAGGAATATAACGAGCTGGTTCTAGCGATCCATAGCCCTAGGATTCACTGAGAATTACCAGGTCTAGAACTGCACTTCCTAAGACATGTCTAACCATTTCTGTACGACTTCCTTTCAGACAGGTTGGACGACGTCTTTGGGTCTAGGATGGGGACGCTAAAAGTTGAAACATGTCAGCAGACCTTCAATTTCAGTTCTGAGCAAAAGGATGAAAATTGAAGTGCACCTAAAGTAGAAGCCACCTCCCCATATCCTAACAGACTGACAGGAGCGTGCGCAGTTCCACTACGTGGAAGCTTGTGGTGACTAGCAGGTTAAGTGCATTTCAAAACTTTTTTGGGCATAATCCTGCCCTACAAATCAGCCGCGTGAATCCTAACTGTCTCGAGGCTCCGTCCAACATGCTCTAACTGGTCGACAGGACAATGTACATGCGGCAGGCCCTGCAGGAGGATAACTGCTGAAGCTCCGGTGACCTAATCAGCTTGTGTTGCTCACCCTTGTATCCAAACACTTGGGTTTCTTTTCTGGAGAAGGAAGTCCTTTCCTTTTCTCTGAGGCTGGCCAACTAACATCCGGAATGCTTAAAATATGGTTCTGTCCGCTTTGTAATAGCTCCCACCCGGGAACCCAGTGACAATGAAAGGGGAAGGCTTTGGTGCATTGCGAAGCACCACATGGAGATAAACTGAAGTGGAAGTTTTGAAAAGTTGTACTGATGTGGACCGTGCAAGACGTTATAATCGTGTTCCACAAGTGGTTCCTGCCAAAAATATTCCTCCATGGAAATCTACTTTTGAATTAGGCCCTATGAGCACACCAAGGCTTTGGTCTGCCAGGGTGTAACACCGGCATTTTGTCGCAGCAAAGTAGGCAGGTACCTGAGTATATTGAATGCTCAGCGGTATTCTTGCAAAAATGCGTTATGTGAAAACAACTTTGTAATCAACCTTCGTTCCCCACTGTAAATGCCCCTCTTGGCCTGGCAATACTGGTCCCACCCCCTTTGGAGTACCTGCAGAAGGAGGGTCACCAGTCAAACAATTCACATCATTATTTGTTGTGTGCACACATGATGTCTCCTTCAGGCTTAAAGAGTGTGGATCACACCTGTGAAAACTACATCTCCTTCGCACAGCGGAAAATTCTCGTCAACATAGTCAAGTATTTGAGCAGGTGATAGCCGCATATCAGTCCCATGGCCCTCTTGCTTCAAGGTCCCATCTAATTTGAAAGTGAAGGCTTCCTCCATATATGCTGGAAACTCTCCAAGTGGCACCCATGGCCCAATAACAGCTGCACCACGAAAGGCCTTGCTTATCTCCCAAGGCTGTCCATTCTTTTTCAGTTGGGCCTGCACCACCGCGCTCACTGTGAATTGGCCTCAAGCAGTTGATACATATAATTGAATTCTCTAAGTGTTGTTCGGCGGCTGGTTGCCTTGGTGGAAGAGCTGTACCTGCAGGTCTCGCAGTGTTAAGTCCAGTCCAAGGGATACTGCCTCGATGGTATGGTTGGGGCCCAGTTTAAGCAAGATCTCCGCTTCATAGTGGGTGCTGCCACGGTCTTTTGGAAGCACCACATGAGCAGTTTGACTATTTGCAGATACCTCAACGGCAATGCTGAAGGGCTTCAAAAACAACACAGGTCTGCTGGACTTGTCGCCCATCTCTTTTGCGTGCTCCGCATAGCTGAATGGAACTGACATTACTCAATGCACCAAGGTTGGGAATAATGTTCGCAAGGTCATAGCTGGCATTAAAAGTGCTTCCATACTTTTTCCCTACGCAGATGATCTTATCTTTAACGAGACTGCAGAATAGCCTGATGCCGGCTGACGGCCGATGAGAAGTGTTCCGAAAACAATTGGTGGTAAGCGTGGAAGAAATTTCAGGATGTAAAGAAATACAGCGAGAGCAAGCCGTCGAAATTTGACGGAGATTCCTTAAGATCATGGGAAAATGTATTCCCAAAGATACTTGAACTAAGATACTTAGCCCACAAAAATAATGTGGAATTCAAGAACTAAATCTCTGGGGGTTGTTTCCTCCTTCTTCCGGTGGTTTGTCAAGGCGTCTCGTCGATCAGCATACACTACCACTGCCTTTTCCCCTCACTACCGACACAATGTCTTTCATACAAATAAACTCCCCTCAATAAGCTGTGGCCGTAACTTTCAGTATGATATCCCAAATGTTGACTGGGGTAAATGCCACGATCATGGCATGCTGTTACTCGCTGTTACGGGGGCCGTTCCAACCTGCATGAATGCTACTGGGGACTGGGACGGCCATGCCGTCACCCCATGAATGCTCAGCACACTGCTACCCCTGCCTTTCCCCTCGTCACCGACACAGTATCTTTCATACAAATAAAAGCCCTTCAATAATCTGTGGACATAATGATAATCGTGCTTTCAGTGTGATATCCCGAATGTTAACCAGGGTGAATACCACGACCATGGCTTGATGTTACAGGGAACATTAACGATGGGCGTGCCGTCACGGCATGGATGCTACGGGGGGAGATGCTGCCATATCTCCCACTAGGACTCCCAAGTTGGGAGTCCCAACCACTCCTTCAGACAAAGATACCGGTCAGAGACAGTAACACTGACTGAAACCCTTAATGAAATTATCCCACCCTTGCTGACCACACTAAGACAAGGCATAATACAAAGCAGGGGCAGCCACATGAAAGACTGGACATACGTACTTCACATACGCTCCCCCAGGGAGCGTGTACTGGTTCCCCAATTTTGACTAAGACGCTGACACTCCCATGTGGGCCCGGGGTTGGTTGGTGGGGGGGGGGGGGGGTTGCATGTGGATGCAGGTTGCAATACGGGACTCGGCCATGCGCCGCTGAATTTTTCCTACATATGGTGTTTGACCCGGTACCCCTGGGATAGGCACCCAAACTCTTCCCCATGAACGTTGTGCCCCATCATGGAGCCCCATGAGTTCTGTCTGTCCGTGTTTACACGGGCATTACCACCCACGGGTCCTCAGGTACCAAGAAAACCAAAATTTAACATTAGTTGCGAAACACCGATCAAAACGCATATGACGTGAGGCACAGTGGCACATGGGTTCCCTCCCTGCAGGCCCACCTGAACAGCAAGTTGTCCGCGACTCAAATTCCCATGTATCCCTCTGGCGGTGAGGCATGTATACAAACACAGGACGTACGCCTAACAGTCGCACTACCTAACAAACTGCATTGAGCCGCTGGGGTAAGGCCAGGGGACACATGCATGCGCTAGTGCACACGTGCGCGCGCTCACACACACACACACACACACACACACACACACACACACACACACACACACACACACACACACACACACACACGCACGCACACATACGCACACCGAGAGAGGGGGGGCCTCAGAGGGGGGGAGGGAGGGAGGGAGGGAGAGAGAGAGGCCAAGGGGGGGGGAGGGAGAGAGAGAGAGAGAGAGAGAGAGAGAGAGAGAGAGAGAGAGAGAGAGAGAGAGAGAGAGAGAGAGAGAGAGAGAGAGAGAGAGAGAGAGAGAGAGATATCGAGAGAGATCTAGAGAGAGAGAGAGAGAGAGAGAGAGAAGAGAGAGAGAGAGAGAGAGAGAGAGAGAGAGAGAGAGAGAGAGAGAGAGAGAGAGAGAGAGAGAAGGCAACTTTCCGCCTTCCTGGTTGCATATATTTTAACCGCCCCTCAAATTTTCAATCACAATCGGGACGCGGCTCCTGACCTGATGAAACTTGGTGCACGAAAATCTCAGCTGTGAACTTAGACCGTAAGACAATGAATTTAGCCCGTACAATAACGCCAGAACTCCACAATGGCGAGTGGGTTTTCCGAGGTGCTATGAAAGCTTTCTGATATGGATGAGGATTGGGGATGAGGTTAGACAATACAATGTTTTCTTGTGGTATGTAAGGTCAGGGTGCGACAGAGCTGTACACATCTTCACATGCATGTGAAGATGTTGGGGTTCGTAGGGAGTGTATGCTTGGGGGGGTCGGGGGGGGGGGGGGGGTGGGTGGAGGGAGTTGGTGTATGCGGAGCCCCGTACATCCTTAAAAGGGTATTTGAGGGTTTCTATCTCACTCCGGGGTCCACGGGGGGATATGAGCTATGTGTAAAGCTCCACATTGGGATGGGAGTTTAGGGCTCCCGCCCCCATCTTCCACTTTGCTTCTCAGTAAGGAATCAATCAGTATCTCCGGCACATTTGCATGGTGGATGCTTTCAGCTCGGTCAGTTACCTGTTCGGATGTCCTAATATCTGTTCGCCGCCAACAGTGTTCGGATCGGTGGGCCCTGGATGAGTATTAGAAAATGTGGAAAGTGTGCATGACCCGGCACACGAGGAAATGTGCGGTTAGATTAGGCTTCACGCTTAATTATAAAATGTTAGTATCACAGATACTCACCGTGCCCCCCATGTTACACGAAGCTGCGTTTCCTCCACCCAGCATAACCAAGCCCTTGAGGAACAGCACAGACAGACAGATTTGCATGCAGTCGCTCCCTGGTGGTTTGATGGCTACCCCAACAACCTACGAAAGGCAAGATATGAGTCTGTGTCATGCAATATACTGTTCTGGGTAAGAAGGGATATACGATCGTTTAGGTTGCGAGTTTAGATTGCTGTCGGACATTATGTGGTCTCCACCGTATATGTGTCGTTAGGCCTGGTTGCGATTCTGGTGTCAGATGTGGCCAGTATCTGGACCAGAATCCCGTGTACATTATGCAGGGAATTGGTGTGTTTTGGTGCGTTGCTGATTCCGCATTAACATGATCAGAGCATCGGACTGTGATCGGACTGCTATCCCGTGCGCGATCCACACACGGTCGAACACGTTGTTTGCTGTTCGTGGTATTGGAATTGCATTACTGGGTGTCCAGAACTTCCAGCAGATCCTCTAAGTAATGTAGAACCTCTGCTAACATCATCACATACTTGGAGACCCTGGTTGGAGTTGCCTAGTTTGTATCGGACCGTCCAAAGTCTCAGATTCTGTGCTTCACACAAGCAGTCTCATTTCGATATTTAGAATATGTGACGTTGTCTAGGAAGTAGCTTGCATGCAGTTGCGGAACAAGACCTATGTTCCGCTCTAGGTCTGCTGAATTCAACCAGAACCAAGTTGGCTGTTGTACTGCCATCCTGAAGCTTCTTCAGTATTGCGGCTTATGCCGCAACCGAGGGTGAGATGCCTGTATTGTTGTTACGGCTTTATTCGTGTTAAAGTGGAATATTCAAGGCGTGATGTTGAGGTCCTGTCCGTCAAAGTGTCAGGGTCCCGGGAATAATTGTGGTCGTTGCTCTCTCCAATGTCTATGCCAATGCCTTTTCGGCTCTGTCAATGTGCTGATTGCACTTATGCGTATAGGTATACTACCGGGTTCCTGGAGGACCGGGCAGAGGGCCAACCGCAGAACCGTAGCACACAGTACCAGGCCCCATCCCCTTCAGCATCTACAAGTAACTTCTATACAGAGAGAAGCAGCCCAGAGCGGGCTGCTCTATTGCCAAAGGTAATTCTCTGGAGCAGAAGGACTAACCTGTCAAGTCAAGAAAAATGCAAATGGCAACCTAGTGCAGCCTGTGTGTTTGCTGAGTTTGTATGCGTCGGTTGCAGGCGACTGAGCTCCACAATGGGGGACAGAGCTCTTCCACCAGCCTGAGGCCCCTTCCACACCTGACTGGTAGGGTCCATGTGCATTGACTGGACAACGTCCTAGCGGTTGCTGTTGCATGTTTTGGTGCCCAGTCCTTCAGTTACTTAATTCTGTCTTTGGGGGCTGTACAGAACCTGATAAAAGGGATAAAACAACTGGAGAGGGTGAAACCAGTACAGCACTTGGGCTCCAAAGCCTTGAGCAGCTTGCTGCACCGCCTAAGGTACTATGCCACTGGTTTTATGATTGCCTGCTGAATTGATTGGAGATTATGACTCAGATATGTTCTGTTTCATTTTCAGGCTTCTTTGAAGGACGGCAAGGACAGCAATGGTGTTGGAACGAAGCCCAAGCAGTACTCAAGTAGGCCCCCGATCTTTCATTTAGTGCCAAACAGTCTTGCAAAAGGGTCTGTGGGTATGGCATGCCGAAGAAAATGCCATTGTTCACCAACTAGCTGTACTTTTAATTTCGCAAAATATTTCTTGTGTTTTCGCTGCTGTTGGTTTTGCATTGCAAAATTCAGCTGGGTTTTGATCAGGGTGCGCGTGTGGGTGGAACAGACCTATCGCTGGCAGCATTGGAAGATGAAGATATATGCTCAACCTGCTTAGATGGCTACAGCCCAGGTAGCGCTTCCTAAGGACTTTTGGGGATTGTTGGGTTTCAAGACTACCGTGTATTCTTTATGCTGCCTACTTGATCTGACTTGCTATCTGCTGAAGTCAGCATAACTCCGTTCTTTGAAATGAGGATAAAGTACTTGTTTGTTTGTGCAGAAAACCCCAAAATATGGACCAAATGTGGCCATCATTACCATTTGGCCTGCATATATGAATGGCTGGAGCGGAAGCAGACTTGCCCCCTGTGCGAGACTGCCATGAGTTTCGAGGAACTTGCATGACACGGTGCTGCTGATTTTGCATGATGCGGCCTATTTCGCCCTCCAGATTTGGAGTAAGTGCTAAGAATCCATCTTGGCCTGGCGAGATGAA
>KV908644.1:82042-94542 GCA_002005505.1 Botryococcus braunii
CCCATCGGACCATGTCCGTGGGCTTTCACACAAGACCATCCTTGTGGCTCAGACCACAACTCCTCTTCTTGCATATAAGCGGAAGAGCCTCACTGGGGCAACCGGTGGTGCTGCTCTCAGTGCCGCATACAAGTCGTGATGACGTGGACGTGTGACATGAACACCAATACCCATGCTTTGAAAAGGCATGCCTGGTGCGTATGTTACAGGCCATACAACGAAACAGAAGCAGAAGCCCACGTCCACTAAATGTAGATGAGTCGTATCAGTCCAGAGATTTTCATGCTGTTAAACATACGACCTGCCGGCACCCACATAGTTGAGTGGGTGAAGTCCAGAGTGGAAATATCCATATTAGAACTGTAACAAGTGCACTCTTCACGGGAGTTGCGAGGAGCATGCGGGTGGTGGCGGGTATGCATACGTACTCATCAAATGTGTGTGCGTGTGTGTGTGTGTGTGTGTGTGTGTGTGTGTGTGTGTGTGTGTGTGTGTGTGTGTGTGTGTGTGTGTGTGTGTGTGTGTGTGTGCGTGCGTGCGTGCGTGTGTGTGCGTGCCTGCAAACGCGTTACTCAGATCGTCCGGCTGTTTACGGGTTCCCCCTTGTGTTACGGATCGGAGTCATAGCTTCAAAGTAGCTAACGGTGAGGTTAGTTATAGCGACTTCAGTGCATTGTCTAGGCTATATGAGTAGCTGATCTAGAGTAAATGTCTTAGTCTTGACGTTCAAGATCTCCGGCGTCTGTTTGTTCTGCATTATGTTAGTGCTTGCTTGACGGCTGCTTGAACTTCATACAAGCTAAGGTTGACGGGCATTGCCGGTAAGCCTATCTGTAGTAAGCAACACGCTCCCGCTCTTAATCCTAAATATCGGCCGCAGCAGCAGCACCACCACAATTTGCTGCTCACCTCTTTTGGCATCGAGGAAAACTTCTGCCAAGGCGGTGCTGCACACTAGTTTGGGGGGGGGGGGGGGAGATCTGCCACGGGGGCCCCAAACCGCACCCAAGAGGAGGGTTTTGGGTTGTCGCATGGGGGCGTTTTGGGAAGTTTAAGAACACCGGTTTGGGAACACCGGTTTGCGCAGCTGCTTGCTTATCATTTAGGCAATGCTCGGTCGGGCGAGACTCGAGCTCTCGGTAGGGTTCAAAAAATACACGTCACGATGCCATTGGCCTGCCGCTCTCACGACTTCCGGAGAATTAGTGCGGATCCGGGGTGCGGATGCTCTCTCATCTAGACAAGACACTGAATGAAGTTTCAGACCGACTGTGCAAAGTTTGGGACGTTGTACCCAATTGGGACACAACGTGTGTCACAGTGTGCCGTATGTGACACAACCCGTCTCCTTACTTCTTTAACTGAACCCGACTCGAGCCCTACTACCTTCATACCAGGCTCGTATCTCAACCCGACGTGTTGCGAGCCTCAACCCACACTGCTTCCGTTGTCCCGATCTGAAAGGACAGCGTCCTCAACATGCACACGTTCACGCGCTCAACTCTCCATTGCAATTCCACACAACAACCCAACTAACGCCCCTCCCCCACCTTTCGAAGCAGCGGTCGTAGGGGTATCTGCAGGCCAGGCCGGTCCCTCAACCATGAGGAACCGTTAGCCCACGTGGAGCACGTGGGCAAGCCTCCATGATGCGCCGCCAGACGAGCTTGTAGATGGAGATCTCCATCTGGATTGGTGTGCGGTTAGGATAGGCTCCACTCTTTACTCTAGACGTATCCACCAGGCGGCACCTCCCTAACTAGGCAAGCTTGCTAAAGCTTGCCTTAAGGGTCCGTTTGGCAGGAGGGTGATGTCCGGATCTGAGTTCTGTAGAGTTCTCAGAGATACGGGTGCACCTCTATGTGGAGAGGGACATGTGCACACATCACGTCATGCGACATTTCATCCCATGACATGGCTTGGGAAAGCTCCTACGGGACACGTGCACGCGGTTTGCGGATTGGATAAACTTCACTTTCTAATATGAAACAGTTCCTGAGCCCCATCCTCGCACGTACACTTTCGTGCCTGCAGTTTGGAAGGGAAGTAAACAGGCCAGGAAAAGGGCCAACCAGTCCCTCTTGAAGGGAAAGCTTACTCCGGATCCTCTGGGAGACAACAGAGCCGCGCATGTCTGCAGCCGCTCCTGGTCAGGACCCACGCACAACCGGCGTGCTTTGTGGGTTTCCGTTCTGCACGTATTTAGTGGGTTGCAAATCTCGCCCTGCACAAATGCGGCCCCCTCGCACGGAGAGAGGGGGGGGGGGCGGAGGGGCGAGGCATAGCCCCGGGGGGGGGGGAAGCGGTGCCCCACCAGACATTTCCCGCCTCCTTTTCCCTTTTTGGAGGGGGGGGGGGCGGGAGGCCCTTTCCTCCGTGCAGGCGAAGCTAAACTCGTCCGGCTCTCAGAGATCCTGATGACGATATCAAAAACTGTTGAGAGTGTGGGACATGTCCTTGTTCTCTTTACTTCAATGCACTGGCATCTGTTGGGAGGCGGGGGGAGGGGAAACTATGTTTGCGGCCACGTCACCCAGACACGGGTTATGCTGTTACAGATACAAATGCGATTTCCCCGTCAACATATGCAAGGGCGTATATGCCATACAGTGGATGGCGCTTGATGCACAAAACCTCTGCAGTTATCCTTTTCCATGAGTTTGGCGGCGTTGTCACCTCCGCAGGCAATACATGGAGAAGGGGCCTTGCAAGGCCCTCAGGTCGCAATCTGAGCCCTCCTGTAGCAGGAGTAGTGCGCCAGAGAACTATCCGGAAAAGCCACAAATGCAGCGTTGCCGACCCTTTTCTTGCAGAAGTGGCACGCCCTTTCGAAATTCATCAGCACGCTCCTGCGCGTCCACCCCTTCCCATTAAAGGCCGACAAACTGCTTCACTTGTTATTGTACAGTGCACGTGAGCTCTGCACGCGCAGCACCAACGAGACATGCACAAGGAGGCCTCATCACCAATGCGAGAGAGGGGAGGGGGGCGGAGGGGGGAGGCATAGCCGGGGAGGGGGGGGGGAGAGGTGGGGGAAGCGGTGCCCCACCAGACATTTTCCGCCTCCTTTTCCCTTTCTGGAGAGTGATCTACGCATGACATTTCTCAACATTTCTGTCTTCTATACCAATACACATTCTCTCGATTCCTACCCAAATCTTCGTGATCCTCATCTCCCCTCAAGCGATCACAACTGTCATCATTCATTTACCCCTCTTTTGCGGCTGTGGCCACCTAGTGCCCGAATTTCTCAATGTAAGGTGACATGTAAATAAAAGCTTGCATTTCACACGACCTGCAGTACAGTACAGAGCTGTCCTGCAAGCAAGCAAATGTACAGTGCACGCAGGACAGGAAGCATGGCACGAGGGCAGGACCAGGGTCCCGCATGCACTGTCCACGTGAAAGGAAACGAAGGGCGCCCTCAGGGTCAAACCTTTGCTTGCTGCGGATGAGGTCCTGCCGCACTTCCAGGTTTTCAGAGCGCCTGAGGTTCTTAACCACTGCGAAGTTGCGGTCCTGCTCGCTCGTCACCTTTATTGCCCCCTCCAGGAAGGGTAACACCCTCTCCACGGACACCTGCCCACCGCCATCACCACCTCTATCACATGTGTTTCCATCACAACTCATCCCATCTTACCCAGAACCCAACCCATTCCATAATCCCACCACACCCCCCACCACGGCTAACAGCCCGCCTCCCCTTTTCTCTCCAACTCTCACCCCCTCTTCCCCATCCTCCTCCCCCTCTGCCCCCCCCCCCCCCCACACACAAGCATGCACGCACATTCTTGTCTTTCCTCCACACACACGTGGACGGACATGCAACACGTGCATCCACCCACCCACACTCACCCATACACACAATCACCCACCCACCCCCCACACACACGCACGCATGCGCGCGCGCGCGCACATACACACACACCCCTGGGGGCGCACGCACTCGTCAAAGCAACCCACATCCACCGCAAATCGAACGGTGCAAACGAAAAAGCTCGTCCATTTGGGACCAACCAAGCCGCGACAAACATGTGACAAATTGCAGAGGGCTGTCTGGGAAGCTGCAAGCCAGGGGCTTATCCCGGAGGCACCCCGGGGGGGGGGGGGGGCGCAATAGAAGTCTCTGGAATTCGAGCCCTCTCAGTGAGCCATGGAAATAGAGTGGCAGACTCTGAGGGTACTCACCCCATCTGGGAGAAGGTTGAGAGACGTGACGGGATCCAGCCTGTCGTGCTTGCGACTCAGCAATTGGATGACAGCGTCCCAGTTCTTGCTGCCCGTGTCCGCCCGCTGGCCCGCCTCCTTCCCGCCTTCCTCCCCCTCCTCCAAGAACACCTGCCCCCCGCAGACCGCCCCACCTCTTCTGGCAGGAGCTCCTTGTTGTGGTTGTAGGGAGTCCCTCCTAGAGTCCCTACTAGGGCCCCACACCAGGTGACCCACTCCTAAGGGACCCACACCCGGTGACCCACCTGTAGGGACCCGCGCCTAGGGACCCACATCTGGTGATGCAATCCTAGAGACCCACACCTGGTGATCCGCGTGTAGGGACCGGCGCCTGGGGACCCACGTCTGCTGACGCACACCTAGAGACCCACACCTGGTGACCCATTCATAGGATCCCTTCATATCAAAGGCATGTTGAATTTTGCTGTACCCTTCAAAACAACTTATTGCACTCCATATTTGTACTGAAGTGTACACTGGGGTGTGGACCATACGCAACACTTCACACTGGGGTGTGGGCCATTGACGCGCTTTGCCTGTGTAGTGGCAGGTGGTCCACCAGGACACTTAACATTTGGAGTGGGGTGTGAAGTACAAGCAGATCAGGCATTCGTGGCAGCATGGGACAGATCAGACTTCACAACGGAGGGGCCGATGGAGCCTGGACGAAAACCACACTTCACATTTGTTGCAGCAAGTGACTGCCATCACTTTCAGTGGAGTGTGAATTTACAACCACACTCCACATTTTCAGTGACATGTGGACTACTGACACACCCCACAATTCTGATGAAATGTGGACTCCGGACACAAGTTCCTAAACAGTGAAGCGATGACCACAAAATGCGTCCATTTTTCCGATGGCCTGTAAACAACCAACGCACTTCATATCCTTAATGTAGCGTGGACCACAAGCACACATCATAATTGTGGGGGGCTAGTGACTAACAAACACTAGATCCACATCCGACAGCAGGGCATAGGTGAAGGTTGAGTACTCTTCCGCGGTCAGCAGCTCCCCCACAAGGGACCGCTCCCCCAGGAGGGAGCTCCCTCCAGGACAAGGCATGATTAGGTAGGGAGGGGAGCGGCACCTGGATGAGCTGGAGGTATATGTCGTATGAGGAGGGATCGGGGCGCTGCCTCCAGAGGTGCCCCGGCATGCTTCGCCCGGGCAGCTGCGCCTCGTACACCCGGTCGCAGTACGCTTCTGCCAGCTGGGGGCTCTTCAGCTGATGCACGTACAGTCTTCCAAGCCCGCCCACCCCCACATCAGCTGGCAAGAAGACGGAGAAGGAAGAACAGAAATTACAATGCCGGTTTCAGATTCGCAGGTTGAAAACACTGCTCCTGTGCAATGTTGCACGTGCTGCTGCTCTGCATGTTCCCGTTGCTATTTTCCAAAAAGAAAGTGAACGTGGATTGCGCTGCCCAATTCTGCCCCCCTGTGGACAGAAGCTGAAGGTACTGTAGCGCCCAACGGTCTCATCTCATCCTCTCTCTCCCTGTGTGTGTCTGTGTGTGTGTGTGTGTGTGTGTGTGTGTGTGTGTGTGTGTGTGTGTGTGTGTGTGTGTGTGTGTGTGTGTGTGTGTGTGTGTGTGTGTGTGTGTGTGTGTGTGTGCAATTCTGATAGAGCTTACGTGACAATGAAGTCTCTCCTGACGAAGCAGAACAGCAGAAGATACGGGGACATGTAAGAGGCTGGAGGGAGGAGGTCGCCAGGAAGGGAGGCGAAGCTGTGCTCCCATTTTCAAATGCTGGAACAGAAGTGGTCCCGACAGAAACACAGGGAACCCGCGGTCGCACAAACACACACACACACACACACACACACACACACACACACACGCGCGCGCGCGCGCGCGCGCGCGCGCGCGCGCGCGCTCGCGCTTTCTCACCCCCCCCCTCTCTCTCTTCTGTTTCTCCCTCCCTCCCCCAACCCCTCTCTTCCCCCCCCCCCCCCCTTTCCAGGAAGAGAAAAAACATTGCAAAATAAAGCGAGCAAGTGGGTTAAGGACGGGGTTCAGGAGGCGGACGTGGCAAGCTGGGAGGGAAGGGAGAGGCACCTGAGGGCCTGAGGGTGGCGGCCCAGCTTGCCCAGCAGAATGGCGCGCAGCTCCAGCAGCTTCTGGCTCGGCAGCATCAGCAGCAGCCGGTCCGCATCCACCCACTCCGACCCCGCCACCTGCCCTCCCCTCCCTCCCCCTTTTCTACCCCTTCCCACGTCTTCCACATCGTCCTTACCTCGACTTTAGATGTCACCTGCCCTCCCCTGCCTCCCCCTTTTCTATGCCTTCCAGCACCTCCCTTGCCTGGTCTTTGAATGCCACCTGCCCTCCCCTCCCTCGCGCTTTTCTACGTCATCCCACATCCTCCAGGTCTTCCTTATCTCGCCATTGAATGCCACCTGCCCTCCCCACCCTCACCCCTTTCTACGTCTTCCCACATCTTCCACGTCTCCCTCACCACGTCTTGGAATGCCACCTGCCCTCCCCTCCCTCCACTTTCTATACCTTCCTGCATCATCCACGTGTTTCTCCCCTTGGATTTGGATGTCCCCTGCCCTTTCCCCGGTCCCTCCCGTTTTTTACCGCCTGCCCGTTGCCGTAGCTCAGCGCGACTTGAGATGGGCAGGAGGGATGGAGGCCCGGCACAAGGATGGTAGCTGGGTAAGGTTTTGAGCTCGCTTCATCTCTTGTTGTTTGACACTTTTTGAGAGTTCGCATCCTCAATAACTAGTCCTAAGGGCGCATGCGTTGTCTTCTTGTCTTTCTCCTGTTTGTTTTCTCTTTTCATTTTCCTTTTTGTTCTTCCAGTCCCCTTTTTTTTGGGGGGTGGGGGGGAATTTGTTTGAAAGTGATGCACATGACAGCCTGGATGGACACAAGCTTTTGACTTACAGGGAAAAGCAATGCAACGGCAAGGATGCTCGCACGTTCGAGCCCAGGACAGTGGGCAAGAGGGTATCTTACCAGATCTTTTAGGCGGGTGTACGGATCCCCCATAGATGGTAGGGCAGGCTGTGAAGATTTCTGAGTCTCCCCACTACTGTCTTCTTGACCTGCATTTCCGCCACAATGTAGACATGAAAAACCAACAACAACAACAACAACAACAACAACAACAACAACAACAACAACAACAACGACAACAACAACAACAACAACACCAGCAGCAGCAACAGCAACACCAACAACAGCAGCAGCAGCAACAGCAACAGCAACAACAGCACAACAAGAACGACAAGAGCAGTAACAACAACTACAGAAGTAGCACCAGCAGCAGCAACAAGATCAACAACAAGGGAACTACCAGCAACACGGCTTTGGATTTGCATTGGTTCGTTTTTGGGCGAGCAAATGTCGTACATGTATTGTTTCCTTGATTTCTCTCAACTTTATTAAATACCCTTATCATTATTCCTAATCCCTCCCCCCAGGTTCTCTCTCTCTCTCTCTCTCTCTCTCTCTCTCTCTCTCTCTCTCTCTCTCTCTCTCTCTCTCTCTCTCTCTCTCTCTCTCTCTCTCTCTCTCTCTCTCTCTCTCTCTCTCTCTCCCCTCTCTCCCCCCCCAACCTCCCTCCCTCCCTCTCCCTCACCCCCCTCTCTCTGTGTGTGCATGTGTGTGTGTGTGTCTGCGCGTGCGCGCGCCCGCGCCCGAGTGCGTATGCCTGTGGGGGGGAGCGCCTGCCTTCCCTGCCCTGGTCTTTCCTCCTCCCCTCAATATGAGAGAGAAGAAGGGGTGGGAGGGAAACAGATCACTCTCAATCCGTCAATCTCCTGGCTGGCCTGGTTGACCAGGAGGGAGAGGGAGAGACGGGAGGGAGGAAAGGGTGGAAATCGCGGAAGGGGGGCACCGGGAGCTTCCTGGGTCAGGCAAAGCTGGAGGTAGAGGCCCGCCAATTCATTGTCGTACTCCTCATGCCGCGCCAAGCCGCTGCTTATGGCCATTTCCAAGTATGGTGCGCACAGAGCCGCCACCTGCCCTCCCCCTTTCCCTCCTTTGTGCCGCAGATTTTCGATGTGCTGGCTGTTGGCGACAACTATCCTCACCTCCGTCATCGCCACCATGTTTCACATTCCCCATCTGGATGACTCGACTTGCCATCAGCACATTTGCCACGGAGAGGTGAGAAAATGCCCCGAAACTCCCAAAAAAACATCCCCACGGCTACCAGTAATTTCATAGAGAGTAACACATCTGGTTTACTGTTTTGTGTATTACTCCTAAGATGTAGCAAGTATATCGTTCATGTAAGAGGTAGAGGAAGAACTGGGCGGGGAGGGCGGCAGGGTAAAGCAGGAGCGGAGGAGGAAGGGGAGGTGAGGGGAGAATGAGGAAGCAGCAGAGGAAGGAAGAGCTTCAGGAGCAAGAGGAGGAGGAGGAGGAGGAGGAGGAGGAGGAGGAGGGGGGAGAGAAGGACAGTAACTTTCAGGACCTGTGCCTGCTAGAGTAGGCCAAATTGTAGTCTTGGAAATAATTTAAAGTGTGCCTGAACGTGGCACACGCCATGACAAATTGGTAGTCTTGCGTTCAACAGCAGCCCCCTAATGTCCCAAATACAAAGCCAGTTTAATGGCCGTTCCACACATGGCAAGCGAATGGCATGCCCACTCTGCAACCCAAAAGAAGAACTCTCCAAAACGAGATCTTGCCAATTGGGCCCAGGGAAGGGACATCGCCATTTTGACGCCAATTGAGAAACTACAACTTGAGGAGTGCAACGCGATGAGGGAGGGGAAGACGGGGGGGGGGGATGGGGGCGGAGGGAGGGGGAGGAGGGGGGAAGTCGGGGGAGGGGAACGGGTGGAGGGGGAGAGGAAGGAGAGGAGAGATGGGGCCGAGGGACGGGAAGGGGAGGAGGGAGCGGGAAGGGGGAGACGGAGGGGAAGGGGGCTTGACCTCAGCACGGAGAATTGGCAGGACGGTGGAGGGAGGGAGAGGCGGCTTCATCTGCATGAACATCTCCAGTCCCGCCTCCGGGTCCGCCGCCAACATCCACCTGGCCCAGCCCCACACCCAGCCCTTTTCCTCCAAGCCCCACCGCACGAGCCCTCCAACATGACAGTGAAGAGACCTGGAAAAAGATAAAGAAAAAGGACAACTTTTCCTGTATTGCACCATCGCTGAAGGGCGCCTCATGCATGAGGGCCATGCCGGAAGAATTCCCCACCTCTCCTCCCCAGAAGTATATTGGGGAGCACAAGAGAGGGTGACGGCAAGCGCACGGGTGTGCGTGTGCGTGTGCGTGTGCGCGTGCGCGCGCGCGCGCGCGCGCGCGCGTGTGTGTGTGTGTGTGTGTGTGTGTGTGTGTGCGTGTGCGTGTGCGTGTGCGTGTGGGTGTGCGTGTGTGTCTGTGCGTGTGTGTGGGTGGGGGGGGGGGGTCAGGGTGAGGCGACCCGAAACTCAAACAGAGGCGAAACACGGCAGAAACAGGTCACTGAACACAGAGCGGGTGCAGGAACAAGGCACAAGCGGACAGAAAACAAGAGACCCGCATCTCCTGTGGGCACGCGAGACGCAGGAAGGCATGTTGGGCGATCCTGTGGAGTGCGGCTGCCCCTGGGTACCACAGCGCCAGAGATGCTCCCCCCGAAACAGGCCTTCCAAACGGAAGCAATGAGAGGGTCTCAGAAAGAAGCTTCCCAAAAGGAAGCAATAAGAGGGGCAGGAGGAGCGTGAGGAGATGCGGTTCGCACCGGGCATGCTTCTTGATGAGGTCCACTTCCAGCGAGCCCACATTGACCAAGTAGTTGACGGAGGCCCACACTCCGGTCAGCCCCTTTAGGTCGGCGGAGGCACCTGGCGGCCCTCCCTCCCCCTCCCCCTCTCAGCCGATCTTGAAAGCTGCTGTTGGGATGTCGCAAGTCACATCCACAACATGATGCAATATGCTGTTGGGATGTCGCAAGTCACACTAACAGAACATTGCAAGTCTCACTCACAGCATGTTGCAAGCTGTCGTTAGCATCCCGCAAGTCTCACTCACACCATGTTGCAAGTCTCACCCACGGCATGTCGCAAGTGCTCACTCAGAGTGTGTTGCAAATTGCTGTTGGGATGTCACAATCCCACTTGGAGCATATTGCAAAATCCACTCAGAGCATGTTGCACGCCCCAATCAGAGCATGTTGCACGCCCCAATCAACCTGAGAGTTCTGCCATCTTCGATACCAAAATGAAGCAGACATGGTGGCGAAAGTCTGGTGGAAATGAATAGGCATGGAATGGGTTGGGGACAGGAGCATCTAAAATGATACTGGAAGTGAAAAAATCAAGGAATGGGTTAGGGACCGGACCGCGCAAGATGATCGTGTGCAAGTTGACCAGGAACGCTCGCCAGTCTTCAACTTCAAGGGAGTGGGAAGAAATCAGAAACTAAAAACAACTTCATAGCGCCCCGATATACACAGTGGGACACACAGAAGGGCAACAGATCCCCCAGGCAAACATGAATCTGATGATCTCCCTCGCAATGTTCAAAGACGAAAAGAATGCGCCCGCCCCTCTCCCCTCACATTCTTCAGAGAGATCACGTCTGGAGCCTGTGGCCAGTTGGAAGAACACGTCCCACAGCAGAGTCTTGCGGCGCCTTCCCCCCAACTACCTCATTCCCTGAAGGCTCGCTATTGGATTTGCAAAGCGGTGCACGACTGGATTTGCGAGGTTGTATGCAAAAGCATGTGCAAAGCACGTAGAACTGCAAGGCGGTACAGAAGTGTGCGTGCACGGCGGTGCAGAACATACGCAGCATGCAAGTCCACACACTTCTTCAATTAGATTTAATTAGCTATCTAGTTTAAGACAGAGCCGTAATATGTAGTACAGTACATCTAGATTATTTGATAATTCCTTCAATATCAAAGAAGGGCAGGGCAGGGGGACTGGGAGATGCCTAAAGTAGAGAGGGCTATTGCCAGTGCTACGAGGGGAAGCAAGGTGAACGTATGCGATAAACACACACATACATTTCGCGGGAGTTCCGCATGGACTGTAGCAGGGAAGGAAGCTGGCCAGTAAGAGATTCGAGAAGTGACACAGGAAGAAAGGCGCGCCTTGTGGGGGAACTGGCAGCTGTTCGGGGCACTGGGAGAGCTTGTAGAGCAGATCCAGGGCTGGCTCATGCTGTGCGCGCTGGCCATACAGGGCCACCAGCTCGGAGTAGCGGCCTGCGCGCTTCAGAGCCGCCTCGCCCTCCGCCAGGTCCGCCAAATTTGGCCGCTGCACGAAGCGCAACAGCGCCCCCGTGTCCTTCATCTCCAGCATTGCCTGCCATCCCCATGTCTCCAAATTCAATTCCAACATTGCGTGCCCTCATCTCCCGCATTGCCTGCGCTCCCCTTCCCCATTTGCAACTCCGACATTGCTTGCAATCATCTCCAGCATTGCCTGGGCTCCCCCCGTCTCCATGTTCAACTACAACACTAGCTTGCACTCACCTCCAGCACTGGCTGCGCCTCCCCCCCCCCCTTTTCTACTCCAACACAGCGTGCCCCTTATCTCCAGCATTGCCTTTGCTCTCCCCGTATCCATTTTCAACTCCAACTAGCTCGCACTCATCTCTGTGCTCCCCCTCTCTCCCCTTCTTCATGGCAGCAATGCTTGCCTTTAGCACCAGGATTGCATGCCCTTATCCTCCCTCTTCTTCCCCTCCCGTTTTGGCAGCCCTTCATCACCAGCAAGGTCCAGCTCCAGCAGGACTGTCCATGTACAGCAGTGTGCTTCATTCCAGGTCCGAGGAGGCCCGCCTCCCCCACCCTATCCCACCCTGCCTGCTGCTGCTCCTGCACAACACATCGTTTCGCCTGCGCACGCGCGCAGGTGTATGTGTGTGCGCGAGCGTGTGTGTGTGTGTGTGTGTGTGTGTGTGTGTGTGTGTGTGTGTGTGTGCGCGCGCGCGCAGGTGTATGTGTGTGCGCGCGCGCGCGCGTGTGTGTGTGTGTGTGTATGTGTGTGTGTATGTGTGTGCGTGTGCGTGTGTGTGTGAGTGTGTGTGTGTGTGCGTGCGTGCGTGCGTGCGTGCGTGCGTGTGTGTGTGTCCTGTGTGTGTGCGTGCGTGTGTGTGTGCGTGCGCGCGTGCGTGCGTGCGTGGGTGCGTGCGTGCGTGTGTGTAGGGGGGGGAGGGATGATGGAGGGGTGGGAGAGCGAGGGAAAGGTGGGAGCTCAAGGGCTGGCAGGGTTGGGAAGGATCATGGCAGGAATGCAGTTAAGTGATGATGGCAAGCATGCACTTGTGCTGGTAGCTTTGGAAATGTCAGACCTTGAGCACAGCA
>KV908644.1:104542-117721 GCA_002005505.1 Botryococcus braunii
CTTAAAGTTTAAAAGTAGAAGATTGCCTTCAGAATCCCTCTTTACTCACCTGAAAGATATTTACCTCCTCCATGGTCACACCCATGCTGGCTTTATCCCAGCAAATCAAGAACGCAGCAATCAGATATGTCATACAACCACACGAATGCTAGGGATGCAGCACAGCAAGCTCGTGCTGTAGTAGGACCCTTGCCATGACATGGGAAGCCGTACCAGCCAGGCAAAACTGCAGCGTGGCTCAGAATACAAGCATCCTGGCCAAAAGAATATCTCGCAAAAAACGTGTGGCAGACTATAATAGTGCTGCTTCTGCTGGCATTCCCAAGCTGGGCTGGCGCATGGACGCGGTTGAACCCCGCGAATCAGCAAAAGAAGGTTTGATGATCTGTGACCATAACACGCTGTTGCTGGATGACATCTGCAAAACTCCAACAGCGGGAGCCTTGGCTGTAGCCAGTGCTGGCAGGCAATCGTAAGCCTTCTGGTGAGGAACAGCGTTAAAGAGGTTGAGCCTGGGTGCAAGCTGGTGACATATGCATGCAGCCTGACCCAAAAGTATCACGACCCCACGCCTGAAATGAGGATTGCTCCATGCGTGACGCCTGCTGCCAAAGCTTAGCAGCTTTGCCTGCAAGGGGGTTGACCGCATGTTCCTGTTGTGGAATGTGGCCACTTGCAGGAGAACAATCGTTCTGCTGCACACTAAATCTGCGAACCGCACGAGAGGAGGATGGTTGCCCAGTAGGACGGGGAACCCCATCGTCGCTGGGGTCCATGAGAAGGTCGCTTGGAAGCAGAGAAGCTGCATCTCCATCAAGCAAGTCCACAGTGACCTGGGCTGGCGTGGCTTGCAGGGGCACAAGAGGTGCATGACTTGCCCAGGCACGGCCGGTGAAAAATGCCCCATTTGCATTCTCCAACTCATCTGCTCTGTGTTCTTTTACCAACCCTCCAAAGCCTGGAGGAAAGCCACATGCAGCAGTGGGTGCCTGTTGTGCCTGGAGAAGCCGCACATCTTGCATTCGGTTGGAAGCTTGCAGCGTTGAGCACATTATATCCGACAAAATATTGCCACGCATACGCATGTTCTGCAAGCTCTGACCGTGCTGTCTGAAAATGTCAGCATGCCCGTTTAGGTTGTCAACTGGGAGCACTGTGGCTGGTGCTGATGACACTGCTGGCGGCACGCACTGCCTATAAAGAGTGCCTCCATCATGTAAATGAACACTACTTCTAGGGAACTCCCTTGGCCCCAGCTTATCCAACAAAAGGCCACGCCCCTCCTTTACCTCCGCAGGTAATTGCAGGCCAAATGAGCACTGCAACTTTTTGGCTTCTGAGCTTGCACCACCAACATCTCCAGCGGGACGATGAGAAAAAGTCGTGTGACTGGACCACCTCTGACGCTGGGCCTGATCTTGCCAGTCATCTGAACCTCCAGTATGCACATGACCAAAGCCGGCAAATAGTGGCAGCAGTGGCCTCTGATCTGGCAAAGCCGCTCCTCCGTGGGGTTGGCCATTCATGGGGAAAATGTGGTTCGATGCATCGGAGCCAGCATCCCGTCTTCTGCCGGGTTCCGGAGGACCAGGCCCCGAGTTTTGGTCTGAGCGCAACTGGCCTGGAGATTGTAGTGATGGACAGGGAACAGGATGCCACCATAGCCCAGCTCCTTCGTGGGTGCATGCATCAAGCTGCTGCCGCTGAGGCAGGTGTGGCAAATCTTGAACGCACGGCAGCCCCGCCGGCTGGGAGAGTGTGTGTGGGACTGGCTGCCCAAGTGTGTCCATAGGAGCACAGGTATGCGACGGGCAAACCATGGAGACGCTTGCAGGGGCTGCATTTTGCAGCTGCTGACCTGCAAAAGCATTCGATGGTGCCCGAAGGAGGCTTTCGTGGGCCACATTTGATGCTTGCAAACAAGGTGAGGGCACAGATAAAGCCTTGGAAAACCATTGCTGTGGTTGTCCATTTGAGTCCACCACAGGTGCTGCGTGTATGCCAACCTGAGTGGCCCGACTTACTGGGGTGGCCAGTATCAGCGGTGGCTGGATTTGGGAGACTGGTACATCTGCAGAAGTTCCCTGCAGGCACAAGAAAGGGCAAGTCGCTAAAATTGTCATTTGGGGGATGAATCGTCTGATCCAAAATCGCGGCGCTAGTATCTGCAATCTTTGTTGCAGCAAATGGAGAGAACTGTGCTAAGGCAAGGGCCTATAGTAGCATATGCACAGTTGTCTATGGCAGACTAGAGGCTTATTACAGCCGAAAGCAGTTAAGGGTTCTAGCTCATACTCACTCATGGGCACCAACATAATCTTGCAAAAGAACAAAAACCACCACATTGCCCCCCCCCCCCCACCCGCCCCCAACCCTCGCCCTCCAAAGAAAATGCATGCATATGGGGGCACGCCCCCCCCCCCCCCCCTTTTTCCCCAACACAAACACATACACGCACGCGTGCGCGGGCAATACAAATACAGAAAAGGGAAACAGTGGTGTTCCTTTAAAGTGCCTAAATCAGACTGTTCAAAGAAGTAATGGCATACATTGTCAACTTCCTCATATTGCTAGGACCTAAAATGACTGGAATGTGAACCTCAGAAGAACAAAAGCCAAAGTGAAAGTGATCCAAATGTACCTGTTGCTGTTGGCCAAGACCGAAATCGCCTCCATCACTTGACAAAGAAGCTCTTCGCTGCATACTTACAGACTTTGCTTTATACACAGAATCATTATGCCAGCTAATGTGAGAATTGTCAGAATTGCAATCTTGCTGCCCATGTGGAATGTCTTCGTCTTCCTTTGACGGCAGCTCCTTCACCCCTTGAGGTATTCCTCCTGCAGAATTGGCTTGCAAGACTTGAAGCGCCAAAACTAGCTTCTTGCGGCACTTTTTCCCATACTTTGCCGAGACTTTAGCCCTCTCCGCAGCAGCAATAGCAACATCGAGGTCTTTTATACAATCCTGCTCCCAAACAACCAGTGTTACACTCTGCAGAGGCTCAGTCTACTTTCTGGACGATAATCACACATAATACATGCAACCCGAAGCAGCACTAAACAACACGGTGAATCTGCATTGTTTCAATAAGGGTGCCAATGCAAACAAGGCAATCCACCATAACTCAATTTTGAGTTCCCCCTCATGTCATCAAAGTTGTCTTGCGGTAGAGTCCCCCATCCTGTATCCAAACCGTCTCATCTGGTAGCTCACCGATATCTCCCGTGGTTCGCACAAGGAGTCCAAAGCTACAGCCTTTGAGCAGGCAGCATCCAAGAGACTCTTTTCAGGTGATGCTGACATACTTTCAGTGGAACCTGTAACCTGTAGGTTGATGCTATTGTCTTCCAAGTCAAAGTTGGAGCTGCTTTCTACCGAAAATGCCCCTTGATCCATGTCTGGTTCCAACCCAGTCATTTCCCCTGGTCAATTGGCACATGGGCTTTCTCATCAGCATTCAAGGTAATGACAAAGCTACAGCCACTTTGAGTACCTAAAGCTGCCATTAGTGGCAAATGCAGGTCTAGAGTTTGCACATACCAGTTACACGGTTCAGCCATGTCCAGAAAGACATGTGTGCTAATTTTTTGCTAAGGTCTCTGGCAGTGAGATGAACAAATTAATGTGACACATTATCCGACGTGATGACTAGATGTGCATGTCAGCCCAAATACGATATTCATCCACTCCTTACCGTCTCCACAGTCCTTGATCCTCCCAGGCTTCGTTTCTCCGAGCCTTACTGTCCTTTTGGATTGTTAATTACCATATGTTTTAAGGACTACCTCATTGACTGCGACAATCAATGTCTGCAAACGATCATCGTAAAGAGGAGTCTTTGGCATTGTGCTACACACATTTCCCAACCAGCGTAATTGACCGAAGTAACGAGAAAATCTTGTTCTTTCCATCCCCACCTACTAAGGGTGAACCTAGCACCTCCTGGTGAGTACTTCACAATTAGTTCCACACTTGGTACTCTTGGCGTGTCCCTGGCCTTTACAAGCGCTACAAGCATTCTCGGCGGGGTCATTACCTGATGGGACAGGCAGGGACAAAACTGACGGTCCATCAGAAACAATAGGACTGTCAACATAGGGAGAAACCACTTTTTTCTTTTTCTTCTTGAGCCGTTTCTTAGTTTCCAGCGTTGTCTTTATCCTGGAACAAGGTCAACGGGGCAGCGTTAGTGCGTTCCAAAAAGGAGAAGAATCTCGGATTTTGTCATGCCTGTGACTTTAAAGTTGCATTTATCATGCCTATATGTGTGGTGCTCATATGACCAAAAGCACGTGTTTGTACGGGAAGTCAAAGAATACGGCTGCACAACAGCGGGTAAGGGGGGAAGCATACTCCTCTGATCTTAGGAGCTCATCTGCATTGGCCAAGGCTTTTGCTTCTGTGTGCTGAGCTGCCAAGGACTCTTGGGGGTGAGGGAGAGCTGATAGTCCCAGCTGCCTAGCCCTTACACCTTCCATATATGCTTTCTTCAATTTAGCGTCCATGACCTTCTGAGCCTGTGCAGAGCAATAAAAATAAAAAAACAAACAAGAGTCTCCAAACTGAGTCCTAACAGGGGTGCAGAGAAGACAAGCAGACACGATCTATCCTGAATTTACCCTCAGGCATTGTCGTTGAAGCTGAGATGCACAAACTTGCAAGAGTCACTTTCAAGGCTCACCGCTGCCAGATTACTTTTACCCTGCTGCCCACAAAATACAAGTGATGCAGTGGCATCATATATGCCCCCAGCCCGGGCCTTCCAGTCGCAGCCCAACCGTGCGAGCATCATCATAATATCCATTTTCTTGGCCACTGCTGCGTGATGCATAGCAGTGCCTGCAATTATACCACTCCAAGTAATGATCAACAACATTGAGAATTGCCAGTGAGTGCTGGCAGGGCTAAAATACATTGCAGTCATGAGAAAGCCAAGAGTAACGAAATACACAGAACACACTTACCAGAATATGCATAACATTTCCTGTGTAATGCCCCCCCCCCCCCCTTCCCTCCTCCCAAAAAAAAAGGGAAGAGGGGGAGCTGAGGGGCAAATTGCAAAGATGAAAGGGGAAAAGGCCCCCTCTGAGTCGCACCTCCAACAGAATCCATGCAGTTGATGTCAGTGCCAAGCTCAAGAAGTTTAAGAACCATGGCTTCATCCCCACAACCAGCTGCTAAATGTAATGCAGTTCGCCCTTCAGAATCTACAGCAGACAACGCCGCACCAAGCTGCACTAAACGCTCAACCACAGCAATCAAGCGGCCACGATCTTGCCCACAGTTGAGAACTTTCAATTCCAGTGCTTGCTGCAGAACATCTGTTGTGCTGTCCTCGCGTCGACTTTGCCGAGCTCTTTGCTGTGAAACTAAAGATCCTGCAACCACAAGTTCACAACCAATGTCTACTTCCACCACGAGCCCACCCTCAGGAACCCTCCACAGTGCCTCCTCAAAAAAGACATGGCCATTGAGTTGTCAGTAAGGACGTGGTTGCAGATCTTTCCACAGTGCATTACTGGCAGTACTTTAAGCATAATATTTCAACCACTAGCAACTTTGTGGGTCATACTTTGCTCTTTAGTGGCCCCTTGTGTCCTGTCAAGGTGCAACCCCGGTCGTGGTGCCTTCTTCAAATGTGCTGCCAGGTATCGACGGCGCGCCTCGAAAAACTCACCACCTCCAAAATTTGGTGGCAAGGTACTGCTTGGTGGAGTTGGGCCACGTGGTGCACCTGCAGCTGTTCCCATAGCAAAAGCAACTTTACCAATGGCTGCTCCACAAATGAAGCCAAAAGTCAACTGCAAAATTACGGCGCCATATTGAAACAGGCATAGTGGACACTACTGCTTCAAATGACCTGTTTCAATTTACACTGTTCTATTGCCTGTTCTGTTCAACGGCATTGGTCCCATTTTTATGTCTTCCCTTTCTACTGCAGCACAGGACCATTGGGAAGTCTAGACCGCGATATTGGCCTTCCCAAACGTGCCCCGATTTTGACAGAGGTTTTGGCAAGAACTGTCAAGGGAGTGGCCATCTTACCAAGAGTGGCCCAAGACAACCCGGTGCGAACTGGCACCAGGCCAGTACTCCCTCCGGACATGTCACTGAGCGCTGAGAAAGTTGCTGCATCCCCTGCTGCGATATGCAGGTTACACTTCCCTCCCATCTGCTCAACACTGGAGGCAGCTATTGAATTCAAGGTGATCCCTGCAAGGCCAAGCTTCCAGCCAATTCATTGGCCAATTCTCATTTGAATGTCTGTAGAGTTATTACATGATGGCAACTGCCTGAGGCGCTTTTCCATGGTTCCCACATGCCTCTTAACCTCAGAAGCAGGGAGGGGCAATTGCAAGTCAAAGTATTTCACACCACATCTCAACAGACGCACCCTGAGATTTGTTTAAGCTTGACATGTCCGCCATTGCTGAATAGGTACCATGAGCAGCATTTTGGAGTGGTGTACATCCGGTAACATCCCGCGCATCCAAATCCGCACCTGCTTTTGCCAACTGCACAACTGTCTCTAAAAAGCCACATCCTGCATCCACAACGACTTCGGTCAAACGTAGAGCTCATGCCATCGCTGCATGGTAGATCCCACCAGCTGCCCCAAGAGCATGAAAGAAAGAAAGCAAAGTCCCAGCTAAACACGGAGGCTTGTGGCATACGGGGGTTGCCATTCTGCACACAAGGCTGAACAAGTACTCTGTCCTTTTGTACTTTCTAGCATGTTCATTGCACAGGAAACATCCAAATTACCCAAATCACCAGGCTGGTGCAATCAAGCTGACTATGATTGCAAATCCCACACTCGTAAATTGCATTTGCTTTAAGCAGTGTACAAATGATCTTGGAAATGGGGCATTGTTCTAACCTGCTGCAATATGCAAAGGGCTATTCTGAGCATTGTCTTTGATGTTGGCATCGCAGCCCAGATCAGTTAGAACCTTGATCATGTGTGCTTGGCCAAATGCCGCAGCATAGTGCAAAGGTGTGCTCCCATCCTGCAAAAAGGATGACGGAACCATTAACAACAAATTTGAAAGTCCAATCCAGCTGAAATATTGTTTTCCAGATGCCTCTCTCCTATGCTGGCATCCTGAACCAAGAATTGGCCAAGCCATGCAACACCTTCATTTACTGTAGGGTTATTAGAGTAGCAAGAACGTTTTGATTGTTGATCATGTAGAATCCTTGGCAGTCGGCTGACCACATACTGATTACATGAGGTGGCGTATTTGCTGAGGGAAAGTGTTCCCAATCCCCCAAACAAGAGTTCACCAGCAATGGTAGCACATATAGACGATGTCCACTTAATCACCAGCTGCACCAGACAAACTACATAAAATCTAAAGAGATGAGGTCCATGCTTGGAGAGTACCCACCTTGGACCGTACAGTCACAGGGACTCCAGCTGCAACAAGTAGTTTGGCAACATCTGCCCTGCCAGACCTTGATGCCAGGTGCAATGGTGACTCTAGAGATGCAACACGTAGGGAGCTCGCCACGTTTGCATGCAATCTTACCAGTGTCGCAACTGCATCTAAATTTGCCGGCCCCTGGTTTTAGCAGAAATGAAAATTAGTATTCAATAGCGGGCGCTTAAGTTGTCACTTAAAAGGCAACCTGACACTGACAGTGATCTGTCCGCGAGGACTATTGAGGGAGTACAGGATTATTCAAATTCAATACGAGGAGATTCAGCTTCTACCCAAGGGGCATCTAAACACTGTCTTCCACCCCTCCCGTCCTTTCATTTTTTGCTGCAGTATTTGCCAGCCATACAGGAGCAGGGGCTGCATTTGAAGGAAACAGACCTATGTCCAAAGAGTTGGCAATCCTGCCATTCATACACACAATGACAAGGTAGGAACCAAATTCTACAGGCACCTGAAGAATGGGGTCTAAAAATCATATAGGAATGGACAGTGGTGATGAGTGGTACCTTGAAGGTGGCAACCCCAAGTGGGGTCAAACCCTCCTTAGCAGTAGCATTGATATCTGCCCCTTTCGAAACAAGCATCTGAATGACCTCACCGCAACCTCCATCCGCAGCTGCATGGAGAGGGGTGTAGCCATCCAGATCCATTGCCGTAATGTTTGCACCTTGCTTAAGAAGTTCCTCGACAGCTGCAACACGCACATTCAAAGCGGCATGATGCAATGCTGTCCGGCCTGTCCACCACCGTATTCTGGTTGATTTTATCTGCATCTGGCAGGTATTGGGTGCATCAAATCAATGGTCGACCCCCGCCACAGACATATGGCCCCAGACTTGCTCAGATACACAGCAATGAAGATGCACCTGTTTTATCTTTGCATTCAAGACTATGCATGAATGATAGGAGAAGCCGTATAGCCTCAACATGGCCATTACTTGCTGCAGCATGCAGAGGCGTTAAATCCTTATCATCTACAGAATCAACCTGCAATTGCCAGCAGCACAATCAACGTCAGGTCTCTAGGCCCACAGATTTTCACTGCAAGTAGCCGCAGGTGAATAGCACAGCCAATCCATCAGCTGGTGTTTGGCAATGTATGTGAGCAATAAATTGAACAAATTTGCCGGAGTGCTTAGAAAATGGTGGCAATCATATAACTGACATATCGAACGAGCAGTGCAAGGTCCATCACATACATGTCAACGAGATAGCTGCCAAAAAGGACCCACGACAGGGCTATGGTGTGCACATGAACAGATCTTTTGCCAGCAAACAATGTCCAAAGCCTTGTACCTTCTGTCCCAGCTCATTAATCAAGACGGCCAGCAGGTCAGACCAGCCTTGCAGTGCAGCAACATGTACCGGTGTGCAACACCTTGCATCCCCAGGGATAGGGTTGCAACCCAGGACACTGAGGTGTCGAACCATCTCTGTTTGGTGCCACTCAGCAGCACAATATAGTGGTGTACATCTCTCTCCACTAAGAGTGTCAATGTCCTGCCCCTACAAACAATGCCGCGGGGTGATTACTACAAACAAATCTGCCACAACGCAGCACATCAGACAATCAGATTTCTCTAACCTCCAAACCAAGATTGATCAATTGCATCCTTTGCAAGGTGGTTAAACCTCTACTTGGCCCTCATTTGGTATAAAACAATGACGTCCAAGGTAACGCAGGGGTACAACTGATATTTCTTCGGATTACGCACCAGCAAGAAGATGCCCAGGTGAGTACATACAACAAGGCAGACAATGCCAACTTGAGCAAAAGATTTTTTAGCATACAATGCCAATTTGAGATAAAGAGGCTTTAGCAACACAGTGTTGTGAATCCGCAAATCCCATGCCATCTATATCAGCTCTAAGAGAAAACTAAATATTGAGTAGACAATCACCTTTTCCAAAAGATAATTCACAGCGTCCATATGACCTTCACATGCAGCTACATGGAGAGGCGTTAGCTTCAACTGTTCATCTCGCACAGCCGCTGGACAACCCAAACGTATTAACTCCTCCATAGCCGGTACCTGAGGTGCAAACGTCATTGCTTCAAGGAGGAGGTAACAGCAGACTTCTGCCTATCCAAAATGAGCATTCCCAAGAAGCTCCATAAATACAAGAGGGCAACAAGCATTCACACAACGTGTTCCTCGAGCACAGCAAGACGCGCCACCCCATGTACTTCAACTGGTACTCCAAAGGTGGTAACAAGCTTGTGACAGGTATCCTGCTTGTAACAATGTAACAGGTAACAAGCTTGTGACAGGTATCCTGCTTGTAACAATGTAACAGGCAACAAGCTTGTGACAGGTATCCTGCTTGTAACAATGTAACAGGTAACAAGCTTGTGACAGGTATCCATGAACATTCACTCGATCTTCTGGATCAACAAGGTCTCCTGTGGTGTCCAATCCCTACCTTGTTCAGTGCAGCAGCATAATGCAAAGGCATCCAAGAACTGGCACTAGGTTCTAACAAGTTGCAGTTGTAAGTACTGAGTAGCTCTTTGATCAATACCACATTGCCGGCCACTGCAGCCGCATGGAGCGGTGTCCAACCTAATGTGCCAGCTAATCGCCGAACACCATTTCTCGCAAAAAAAGGTTCGTAGTCCAGTACCACCTGCCAGGTGTCTGGACAACCATCAGCTGGACGATAGACAGCGTCCAAGTCCGCCACTTGGTCAAAGGTCCAATCACATTGAATGTAATGCATAAACACCTGTGCAGAGTAGCCCGTCAAGCAGTTAAAAGCTGATTGGGACTACAAAACCAACATCAACATCACGTAACATCAATTCTACGCCTATTTAATGAATCCACACCGGGTTTTAACATACAAAATGAAGGTTTCTGTGGTTCAATAGACAAGACATCATCAGCCCCCCTTCCCCCAAAAAAGGACAAGGAATTGTGTGCGTGGGCACGCAGCATGCAGCAAGCGTGTGTGCAGGCACAGGCACAGGCACAGACGCACACACACACACACACACACACACACACACACACACACACACACACAAGTACGCACGCACGCACACGCACGCACACACACACGCACACACACACGCGCGCGCACACACACACACACACACACACACACACACACACACAACCCCACCCCTCCTCCAAGCCCCCCGCCCCCCAAAAAAGTGGGGGGGGGGGGAGGACAAGGTAAAAGGTTGAGAGAGAGAGAGAGAGAGAGAGAGAGAGAGAGAGATAGAGAGAGAGAGAGAGAGAGAGAGAGAGAGAGAGAGAGAGAGAGTGTGTGTGTGTGTGTGTGTGTGTGTGTGTGTGTGTGTGTGTGTGTGTGTGTGTGTGTGTGTGTGTGTGTGTGTGTGCCTCCGTCCTCCATGCATGCCAGACACATTCATCAGTCAAGGAATTCCAAGACTATCATTATCAGACTATCATTATCTGCAGACATTTTGTCGAGCAGACAGTTTTCATGACAAAATCACGCATACATGTGGATTCAGTACCGAAGTGTGACCTAACCTGGAGGCATTGAAGGCGAGCAGTTTCATGTAACACAGAAGTGCCCCCTTTGTCTTCAATAAGGGTGTTGACCATATGGGTCACCATCGTCATTTGATTTTGTAGGCCTGCAATATGCACTGGCGTACACCTAAACAGATCTTCCCGCAGCAGGAGCTGTGCTCCTCCCGCCGATAAAAGCAGATCAACAACCCCGAGATGGTTTCTAAGTGCTGCATGGTGGAGAGGAGTTCGCCCGTCACTATCATAGACGCACGGATTTTCCTGTGCATCTCCCTCAACAGAAATGAGGTGGAGATGAAGTTGCCATGTTCACAGCATGGTGGCAAACGGGTCCTGCATTACTTTCTGCCTTCATTGTGTAATTAAATTCTGCACGCCAACCCTTTGACAGAACAAACACCCCTCCACTCACGCGCGCGCGCTCCCCCCTTCTCTCTCTCTCTCTCTCTCTCTCTCTCTCTCTCTCTCTCTCTCTCTCTCTCTCTCTCTCTCTCTCTCTCTCTCTCTCTCTCTCTCTCTCTCTCTCTCTCTCCTCCCTCCCTCCCTCTCCCTCTCCCCCCTCCTCCCGCGCCCCTACCCGCACACCCTCCCCCCCCTCTCTCTCCCTCTCTCTCTCTCTCTCCTCTCTCTCTCTCTCTCTCTCTCTCTCTCTCTCTCTCTCTCTCTCTCTCTCTCTCTCTCTCTCTCCTCACCACACACCACACACACACCACCACACACACCACACACACACACACCACCACACACACACACACCACGCACACACATGCACACACACAGACACACGCACGCACACACCCCACCCACACACCACCACACACCACCACCACACACACACACACACACACACACACCACCCACAACGAAGAACCGACTTGATTGACGAAACCACACAGCAGCAGGACCAGCAGCAGCAAACACAAACATATGCCAGCTCTGTCCGAAGCGTGGCCCCACGAGCTTCTTTACAGCATTTCAACAACTGACGCAGGATGCAGTTGACGGTTTCAATATGTGCAAATATGCATGCGTTTTATATCTGCATCCGCGATTTTGCAAGATTACCTTCTAGCTGCAAGTAGTTGAACCAGCAAATTGCACCCTTCCTTGCCAACAGGGCAAAGAATGTAACCCACAACCAATGGAACTTGACTAGTTACAATCATTCTGGCCAGACCGCTTCCAAATTTTCAGCAAAACTATACATGCAGGCAGCAAAATCATCTTTTCAGTGCCTTCTGCTTCTTCAGAGAAGGCCTACCTTCTTCAAAAGTTCTTTAACACTGCCTTCATCTCCCAGCTGGGCAGCTAAAAAAAGAGATTTCTGACCCATGATGAATGGCCGTGAAGGCAGTTTAAGGGCAGTACATTCATCCGTCGAGTGCAGCCCTGTTGCACATCACCCAAGAGATTTCGTTTTTGGCGGTAGTCATAACAATAAATTAAGTGATTGCGGTCAAAACGACATCGGGCCTATTAGGAGCGTTTATCTGGCTCGAAAACTATGGTACTGTGGAACGGCGTGCAATGTGCTAGGGGTACAAGACCGCACTGGGTTGGGAAGGACAGCACGAGATACAGGGAAGAGAGAAGGCCAAGGCCAAGTGCAGAACGTAATCACGGGAATCATAAAAAGTACGACCCGATGGTCATATGACCAGCCGTATGATCCAAACACCATGTTTTCAGATCCCCACCGGACCGAACACCAGTCGTGTTCAAGTCTTAAATTTTTTACTCCATTTTACCCCTCTAAAAGAAAAAGACGGCACCATACTGGAAATCCTGTGAGGCAAGAAGAAGCCCATCGACAACCGTGTCGTGGCGCGACAACGTACCTTATTGAGCTTGAACAAAAAGATTGTTGCAGGTGCCAATGCTCAATACTTCAAACAAAAACACCCTACGAAATCGCACTATATAAAAGTAAAGAAACCGTTGCGTGCTCTTGCCTTCGTTGCAAGGCAACGTGAGAGACGCCTTCCGGAATGCGACTTAGCTCGGAATTAGGGACCTTGGGCGCCCCCAGTCGGCCACGGGCTCGCATCATGTGAGTCACATGCCAGATGTTACGGCCATTCGATGTGGCTCCCCTGTCCCATTCCCAACTTTCCATCCCCCCCCCCCCCCGCCCCCCCCCCCCCCCTCTCCCCTCTCCTCTCTCTCTCTCTCTCCCTCTCTCTTCTCCTCTCTCTCTCTCTCTCTCTCCTCTCTCTCTCTCTCT
>KV908644.1:118541-121041 GCA_002005505.1 Botryococcus braunii
AAGAGAAAAAAGAAAGAGAAGAGGAGAGAGAAGAGAGAAGAGAGAGAGAGAAAGAGGAGAGAGAGAGATATCTCCCCTCTCCCGCTTACTCTCCTGCACTGCCCTCTCCCTCCCCTCTCCCTCTACCTCTCCCTCCCTTCCTCCCTCCCTCTTTCTTCACCCTCCTTCCCTCCCTCCCCCCCTTTCTCCCTCACTCCCTCCCTCTAGAGATCTCCTCCCCCCTCCTCCCGATCCCTCCCTCCCCCCCCCCTCTCTTCCTCCCGTCCCTCCCTCTGCCCCCCTTACGTGCAGTTTTGCTGAGTTTTCCTCTCCACCTCACCCTCATGTCCGTTGGCTAAGTGCCACCATCTATGTTCGTTGTTAGCCCCTGGCTTATGCACAACAGCTTTATGCCATTTAGTTTACGGATCATACGTGATTTACTTGCTATTTGAGACCTAGCCCCTTTGCTGTATGTTGGGCCTGACGTACAGCAAAGACCGGTAAGTTAAATGTACTTGATTGTCTGTAGAGTACACGAGCAGCGTTGGTTGAAGTATAGAGCACACATTTCTGTTCGCTTGCCTGTCGTTTACTGAGACTTCTGAAAAGGAAAATGGGGGCGAGAGATCTAAACTCCCACCCCAAACACTCCCGGCATTTTGACCCCTTCGCTGTAACCTTTTCTCCCCTCCCCCCCCCCCCCTCCCCCGCGGGGTTGACAGCCCGACTAACAAGAGTGAAACCCTGAAAAACTTGGAAGGAGAATGTCAAATGGCCCCCAGACATACATGGACATACCCCCCACCCCCCGCCCCCCCCCCCCCCTTGTCTCTCCCCAACACATACACCATATCCATCCTTTTAAGATGCTCACAGGCCATCCACAACACAGGTACCTGTGTTGTGGTACACGTGCCTGTCGGTTTCTGAATCTTGCATCTGTACCTCGTCTTCTACCAGTTGATTTGGACGAGATAGCCTGTACGATCAGCGGCAACCGACATTTCTGCGTTGGAAGCTGCAGCTTAGCGCTAGATGGTTTAAGAATTCTGCACTTCAGATAGGGCTGTCAAAAGCTAGTTTCGGTTTGGGCCTTGCAGGTTTTCGATTAGCTTCCTGGAAGCAATCACTTGGTTTTGCCGGTTGGTTTCAGGCTCATCACGGCAGATGCGTTGCGGATTGGTCTGAAGTTTATATTTGTTTTCTTTGAACTTGGTGGCTGCTAGACGAGACAATGCGGTATGGGTTTCAATAGAGCTTGTCGTGTAAACCCAAAACAAGGTCGTTCCGCAACAGCGAGCAGAGCAAGATTTGGGCCTAGGCTTCCTGAGGAGATATGGGTTCAGATTCTGGAACAGTTCGTGAGAATATTGAAGGATGATCCTCCGGAGGAACAGCGGAAGGGAGTTGAAAACCCAGGGGTGAGTACCTCTGAGCCTGGCTTTCCGCATCGAAGTTCACAAGCTCATGCTACTCACCAGAGCTTAACTGTTATTTGGCCGTATTGGTAGCAGGTGCTGGGGGCTATGCTAGTTTGCAAAGAGTGGCGTGCTATGATCGAGGACATCCTGCTGGAAGATACTGCGGCTTCCAAGACCGTTCCTAGGTGTGGACGCCTCCCCCTTACCATTTGCGATCAACTTGTCAATCACTGTGTGGAATATTAACATGGTTGGAGGACGGGTACAGGACAGCTAGAGCACCCAGTACTGGGAGTACATTCCAATTGCAAAATCAAGATAGTGCAGGTTTGGGAGATGCGGTTGAAGAATGCAAATCTGTTGAAGGTGTGCAACTTCATATGAATTATTTGGAACAGTGCGCATGACCTGTCACTTTTGGGAGAGACTGTCGCACTGTTAGTGTCCTCCAGTTGTTTCTGTTGCTGCTCGAAGTCCTACTCATCAGGCACATCATGTGTGCCGTATAGTTAGTTTCAAATCAAAGTGTTTGATAGGGTTTTTGGGTCTCCCTATGCAGGTTTTGAGCTGTCAAGCAGAAGGAACGCTAATGGTAATGGCATCCCAGCTGAACTGGATAGTGAGGAGCAGGCAGAACTTGATCTTCCTCAAACAAGCTCCCTACCTCAGCCTGATGCATCTCAAGATGGAGGAGCATTGGTGAACGCATGGCTGAGTGACAGCAGCAGTTCAAGAGAGGGGTCTCCTGAGAATATGCCTGGCCCTGCTGAGGTTACACAATCTGGTGCACGGATCCTGCCAGTTTCAACCTGGCTGAGCAAACTTCTTCCTTGGGGATAAAGCATGATAATATTACACCGTACAGCATTTTACATTCAATGACAACTGTATCATCGACGTGCTTGTCACTTTCCCAATTGTTAAACTTCATCCGAGGATTTAGGATTAGTGTTCTAGCTCAGTAACCAGCTGGCTGGGTATCCCAGGTCCTACTGTTTGCAAACCGAGCTGCTCTGTGGCAGATTCAAAGGTTCGTGCTCCACTTCAATGTGGTCTTCCTCCAGCGGGGTACCCACAAGTACGCCAGTGCCCACAGC
>KV908644.1:126041-131041 GCA_002005505.1 Botryococcus braunii
TTGCAGGGTTGTCTGTCTCCCTCCTGCGCAGGCTGGTCAGACATCAGGGTGCAGATCATGGGTTACACATTAGGGTGATCTTGGGGAGATCAGAGGCCAGAGACCGTGGACTGAAAGACGACACAAGGGACCCGTGCCAATGGCCCTTGGGCATGCAAACAAATGGACCCATCTGTTGGAAAGCCCCAGGCTCCAAGATTCCACGTCGGACACAGCATGGGAAACAAATTTCATGCAAAGTTCCTGAACGATATCGAGTCCAATGAAATAACAGCTTTCCTATTCCCCGTCCTCATAAACTCGGAGCCCCAGAAGGCCTCTGACAGGGATTTAAGCAAATCCAGGCGGCCCCTGTAGTCAGTTTGCCACCTTGTAGCACAGGGTAAGAAGCTCACCAGTGGGTGCATGCTGTACATCTTCGCGGTTTTTGACCAGACAGTTTTGTGGAAGAACAAAGCTTCTCCAGGACGCCCAGTCCTCCATACTGTAGGATATGATGAACTGCATCCTGTCACGATCTTCCGAACCGCCCTTTTTCCTCTCGGTATTATGGTGAACAACCATGCCATTCTCGGAGTCTCCCAGCCGGGCCCGTCCGTCCCGAACCTGTTGAGGCCGATACTCAGGGCAGCCATGCAGGGGCATTACATGTGCCAAGAAAGGAAGTGCGGCACACACTGAGGCCAAGAGGAAGGGCCGATCAACAGGATGCTCCGGGACAGGAAGGACGCAACAAGACATCTTTCAAGGAAGCACATACACGCATTCGTACGTACGCGCGCAGACATGCGCGCAAGGAGCGCATGCACACAGCACTCACTCACTCACTCACACACACCGCTCTCTCTCTCTCTCTCTCTCTCTCTCTCTCTCTCCTCTCTCTCTCTCTCTCTCTCTCTCTCTCTCTCTCTCTCTCTCTCTCGCGTGCGCGCGCGCCCTCTCTCTCTCTCCCCCCCTCTTCCACGCCCCCCCCCCCCCCACACACACACACAGACAGAGGAGAGGGAGGGAGGGAGGGAGAGAGAGAGAGACAGACAGACAGACAGAGAGAGAGAGAGAGAGAGAGAGAGAGAGAGAGAGAGAGAGAGAGAGAGAGAGAGAGAGAGAGAGAGAGAAAGGGCAGGGGGGAGAGAGTGGGGGAGGGAGGGGGGAGGGAGGGGAAGGGAGGGACCGGAGGAACACACACACACACACACACACACACACACACACACACACACACACACACACACACACACACACCCAACACACACACACACACACACACACAGAGAGAGTGAGAGAGAGAGAGAGAGAGAGAGAGAGAGAGAGAGAGAGAGAGAGAGAGAGAGAGAGAGAGAGAGAGAGAGAGAGAGAGAGAGAGAGTCACACAGAGAGGGAGGGGGAGGGAGAGGGAGAGAGTGAAAGCAGGTGGGAGGGAGGGAGAGGAGGGGGCAGAGAGTGGGAAAAGAAACGAGAGAAGGGAGAAAGAGCCGCGTTTTGTGATTTAAGAAGCCCCAGTCAGAAGGCCTCGAGAAAGCGCCAAGGGGTGGCTCACCAGGAATGAGAGGGCAAATATGTTTTCAACAGTCTGGGAGAAAGAGTTGTGGTTCATGACGAGCTCCAAAAAGCCGGTCGACTGGACCCGGCTCAAAACTGTGTCGATCTCTTCTGCCAGTTTATCACTGGCCTGCAATAACCGAACTCCCTTTTAAATTCCATTTCAGAGGTGGTTTAACACTCCATTTGAGAAGGACAAAACTGTTGATGTAATGCCCATCTGGTTAGTGATATCGTGAAGTTTCAGCCCTTTCTCATAAAAGTCTCTTCTTTTGACCTAGCCCGACTGGTCACATGCAAGAACCTGAATGCAATCCGTCATCATACAGTATCACCGCAGGCTTGCTCTTAAAATTCTGCGTTTTCTGGGTATATCCTTGTTTCAAATTCGTACTGTCCTTGGACATTCCACAAACAAACACACACACACACACACACACACAACACACACACACACACACACACACACACACACACACACACACACACACACACACACACACACACACACACACAATTTTGGGGGCACGGCACCCAGGCTGATGTGTTATAAGATAAGCTTTGCTATGTGATATGAACAAGAGCATTACTCCAGTAAACCGTCATCAAAGACACATAGGAGACTAGGGTTGGTGTACGGCAGACAGATGATGGAAAATGAGCAATCCATGGTCACTTCAGCGTCATGAGGGCAAGGTGCCTGAGGACTCGGTCCTGATAACCCAAAGACAAATCGTGCCTTACATGGATCTGTAGGATTAAGGCGACACAGTCACACACACACACACACACACACACACACACACACACACACACACACACACACACACACACACACACACACACACACACACACACACACACATTCCCAGTCTAGCTTCATAACCGCGCCCCAACCCTAAAGCCGTGCGCGTGGGCGCGCGCACACACACACACACACACACACACACAAACACACACACACACACACACACACACACACACACACACACACACACACACACACACACACACACACACACACACATGCAAGTGAGACCAGGGGCACTGAAGAATGAGGGAACAACGAATGCTACTTTAGAGAAAGCACATGAGGGACGAAGGACATTACACCTGCTTGTCTGTTTCTTGCTCAATGAGCTCTTCGGCTCTGCGTGCCTCGCCCACGGGTTTCTTCTTGTCCCGCCGCACTGGCGCTTTACGCATTTTTACTTCCGCATCCATGGGCCCGTTTATGCAAGAGACTCCAGGTGCAGGCTGGAAGTACCTCTCAATGGCCTCTGAAAAATCTGTCCAGGAGAAAGTTCCTGAACCTTCGGCATTTGGCTGCCCAGGTCTGCTAAACAGTCGCCGCAAAAGCTGGACACACTCACGAGGTCCTTCCTGTTTAATGCAAACCTCCCCGTCCGATTAATGACTTGCGGAGACCAGCTTTGGTCACTTGTTTATCTCATTACATATTGCAATTGAAACCACCATTAGATGACTGCATCAGAGATGCCCTATAACAAAATCAAGGAACCGGCTTAAATTAAAAACGGTCCTATCCAAGTGCTTGTCATGGCACGACAGTAAGCGTAGTACCTACGGGTGTAATGACTTACCGTTCCCCTGTGTTGTGCAACTTTCTTGGCCATATCTGCTGCCTTGTTCGAGATGAGCATAAGGCAATTGGAGTCTTCCACTTGCTCTCTTGGTTTTTCAACTGCATTAGAAAACCTATGTCATGACATTCAACAGGCTAATCACGTCCAGCTTACGTTGCTTAGTGAGTACGCGCACCCATGGCATGGTAAGAATTAAGCTCTTGCAGCACGGTACTGATTTGGGGTAAGTTATTGATATCAGCCAAATCATCTCCTTGACCTACACGGAAAGAAGTTTGTTAGTGCACAGAGAGCCTGCTGCTGTTTGGAGGGCATAAACCAGATCTTGCAAAAGAGCATCGCAAATAAGGGTACACACGTTGGACTGTGGCTGTGAGATTGCGTATATTATGTCTAAGTTCCCGTTGGCCTAAGCTTGATTGCATCAACTGTGTCGCCACAACCGGCGCCATGTTGTTCAGATAGCTGTTGCCAACTTCCTGGGGCGTCAACGATCTACAGAAATAACTCGAAACATCAACGCAGTTGTTCGTGATACTGAGCGTTGCACTTCATATTTAAAGTATGTCCGACAGGTTACATATAATAACCATCCCAATCATTTAAACCAGCTGGGCAGCAGGCGCAGATTACCAATCACGTGCGCCAAAAGTTGTACAGCAATCGCAGCCTCATCTGGTGGCTGCTCGATAACGATCTTGGTGCGAACCTTGGCAAGTGTATTGATAAGAAGCCAAACACCGCTCCTTGAAATGAGGAAGTAAACTAACTAGTTAGTTTACTCTATGGCTGGGGTTAGTACGGGTCCCTAGTGTATGATGACCCGTTTTGCGCCTATTACGTGCAGTCCTGTCCAGTCACCATCAAGTGCCGTCCTGCCGATAGCCAGATGCAGACTTTATATTGGAAGGACATGGACTGTAAAAGTAAGGAATCCACGAACATGTTCTGCAGCCGCAGCGGATGCTGTGGGATCAGCTGGCGGAGCCTTTCCTGATCCCAAAGAAGAAGTATACAAAGTGTTCCCTAGACGAAAAGAACGCGACCCTTACAAGTATGCATTTTTAATGCTTATGTACTGTCTCAGAATAAGGTCGCCTGCAGTTTAGTATGTTTAAGTCTTGTTCAACCCATCAACCGTTGTTGGGCCCTGTGGTGCAGGTTGCTTGGCGTGGCACGAGAAGCGTACTTTGAAGAAGTTCAGGATGCACGAAATTTCTTGTACGAGGTACACCGTATTTGTTGTTTGCTTTGTGCAGGCAATTCGGTTGACGTGCTGTGCGTTTGAGACAAGGCATTAGAACAGATAGTCAAAATCCATGTTTTACATCCTCTTTTGGCACGCAGGAATATAAATGGCATGCTCCTAGCCGAGAATCTATAGAACTGGCATATGACACTATCTTGCAGGAGAAAATGAACGTCCGGAACAAGTTTGGTTTCAAGCCTCGTCGAACAGGACGCAAGACAGATATGGAAGGTGAACCTGAGGTGCGACATTGGCTGAGTGCCTTGCCTTGCCATGCAGCTCCGCATTTCTGAGGAAGCTGCTCACCAGCATGCGAGGGGGCATAGCGGGTTCCAAGGCACTCTTTAGATTACGGGTCGAGCAGGACCATCACTCTATGAGGGTGCCTCTTTGGATCGTCTTCCTGTGTAGGGATTATGGGTGCACTGCGCAGGAAGGTTCTCAAAGACAAGGGCCGGGCTTGGGACTGCTTTAAAACTTTGTATGGCAGTTTCTCTTGATCCCGCTCTGCACAAGTACGTTGTCCCCGCACAATCGGGAGGTCGGGCGCAGAATGTGTGAAGCGGCCTGCAGCAGGAACTGCCTTAAGTGCACCTTTGCTTCCT
>KV908644.1:133541-136041 GCA_002005505.1 Botryococcus braunii
AGGGCACCAGGCTTTTGATGCAGGTGAGCTCGTTGCTGGGGCGACTGCTTCCAATTGGCATGGCCTCAAAAAGAGTAGCTCTGGGTCTGTTCATGACTACTCTGAGCCTTGGTGTTACCTGCATCTTTTGCAGATAAGAACGGGCAGCGCCAGAATCAGTGCACTTGCTTCGCCCACGAGACAGGCTGCCAGTCTCTTTCTGTAGTCCCACGGGTACCTCCACAATGGAGTGGGAGCCTCCTCCCTTTGCGGGCCTCAAAACAGTGTTATTGGTCCAAGCCCATACATTGTGAGCCTCGCAAGACTTGACAGCTGCGTTGCTTGTTGTTCCACATTGAGACATGGAAGTTTGCCAAATTTTGGAAATGACAAAACCAGATGCTGCAGTAAACCATCTATTTTGGCAAAGCTGAGGTTAAGCAATAATGTAAAACACCTACACGACACGACACCACCCCACACGGCCCCTGCCCTCCCTCCCGCCCCTCTCTCTCTCGCGCGGGCGAACAATGCATACACAGAGTGCAAGGAAGAGCAAGGCGGCTAGCCAACCCTTTGCATTAAGGGACTCTTTTGGGTTTTTGTTGTCGCATCAAGTTGGTGGACGTGCCCACCGATTCAAACTCACTCCCTGACTGGTACCCGAGCAGGTACCACTGATTTTTGCATGCTGCAATAGTTTGGCATGTACAATAGATTTATGTGCAGCTTCAGAGGTGCCACCATCGTATGCTCCTTGGGCAGTACAATAAATGTAGGGACAACAAAAAAATATCAGGAATTGCATGAAGCTGGCTGCATGGCATGCACCAAGCTATGGCATTTGTTGGTTAAACTGGTTAAGTGGGACCTGCCCATGTGGTGCGCTGCAGAGCAGATTTGCCCTGACTTGTAGTTGCTGACATGTTTTATCGCTTGTCAGGATGAGGCTTATGTCTGGTGCCCCAAACACTACAATTGATAAGCATCTTCTATTGTTGGCACAATTGCTTTGCTTAACTTGTTGTCAAAAGCCTTGGTCCTCTAGCACTTCCCCGGCCAAGTCATTTTAGTGTGAAAGGGATGGAAGAGCCGCCTCAACTCACACGCTTCACACGGGAGTGACACCCTGTGGCCACAATGTGGCATCTACAGAAATGGCACTTACCGCTGATGGACCTACCTGTTTCAAATGCCCCCACAGAAGCCTTACAAAGAGTCAATGCCCGATCACCATTGTGTTCAACTGGCAGATGGCAGAACCTTGGCCAGCTTGTACTTTTCAACAGATCGCTAAAAGGAGCTCCAGTCCACTCTTCCAACACAAGCCATGGTCTACCTGCACAAGTCACAACCCTCGTGATGCCCATCCAAACAACATGGAAAGGATTATTTCAGAAATTGAGCGACTCTACGGAGAAAGACAGACGGGTACAACTTGTGCATAACACTTGTTGCAAGACACCTATCCAGCCATCAGCATGTATCCGGCTGGTCTCAAGGTCGAGCAGTTTAATATCCTCAGTGTTACAGGGACAACGTCCTCCAATTATCGGAGCGTTGCACGGAGAAGAACTGAGGGATATATTGGTTCTAAGTGCCTCCCGAACTTTGCAGAAACCCTCAGAATGCTATTGTCTCTCAGAACAAGAGATCTCAAAGATTATTTAACCATCATCGGGTCCGCACAACAAGCAAATCTCCTAATCCGTGCTGCAGATCGGTTCACTTATCCCTATTTGCACTTTCATTTACCGTGACCTTTCCCGGCTTCCAAACACGTGTTCATCAATGTATTCTGACTCACACATCAATATTAGGGTTCATAAGGACAGTCTCATAGCAAAAGGCCACCTTCGAATCTGCACACCTTCGATTCTGCTTCTCCGACATTTCCAGTTTGCAGGATCCAGCTTGAACCCGCTTGAAGGAGCACGATAGTAAGCCTAAATGTACAGGGAACTGCACATCGTTATATTCTACTCAGAAATCGTGGCATTCTGTTTGTGTGGGCCACCCGGAGGGGTTATGATTAGCGTGGTGATCCCCTGGAAAAGCTGTTGCGGCGGCGACTTCGGCCCCGACTGCAACGCCCACGCACAAACGTCGACTCCGTCCCTCGCCTGGGGGGGCCCCAGTGGGGGCCCCGAGCGGAAAGCCTTATTAGGCCAGTAACGGCCCGTGCACGGGGTTACATAAGGACGAAAATATTACACTCCAGACTGAGAGTAGATTGTTAGATTTGGACCAACTGTTGGTCCAACAGGGGATTCCCAAGTCCTTGGATAGAATTGGCAAGTTATAGTTATACAGTATTGACATGTAATTTGTTATACAGCTCCCAGTGGCAACCCTGCATTGTATTTCAAAAACTGCCATAATTTTTTTGCTGTGGTAATGCATCACCTTCATCATCGTTGGAGGACATCATTAACATCAGCATTAATATTGCATTGGCAGACTGCGTCTGCTACTCTCAGTCCAAGGTTTCTTTGTGTCACCAGTCTTGAATGCATGATAG
>KV908644.1:138541-156041 GCA_002005505.1 Botryococcus braunii
AAGTACTACGCCAGCAATTACGCCAATGGAAATGTACCCCGCTTTTTGAGGTGTCATGCCAGTACCTGGCGGGCCACTGGCACCAACAAAATTGCCAGAGCCATCACTTCGCCTCTCCGCAAATATCTCTCTGGGCTGTGTCAAACCCGAGAGTGAAGCAGCGTTTTGAACTGGTGCAGGTAAAGCTGCTCCAGCAGGTGCAGAAGCGCCTCCCATTGTTGCTACACCCGCAGGTGCCAGAGCAACAGGTCTGAGTGCTGCAGTTGACATAGGAAGATCAGAAGCAGACGATCCACTGCCGATAAGTTGCTCTGCTCTTTGCGTTGTCGGCATATACACTGTGGGGCCATCATCACCTCCACCAGAATCTCCAACAATCTGCGTACCCATTTTAAGTCGTCAAAACAGGGTTGCAACATTGAGTTAAGGAGCTGTTAAAAATACACCAGTGCACCAGTATCAGCCATGCATATCAGGAAGATTCGCTGCTACCCGTTTGCAACCCCCCAACATAAATGACTGGCAGTTTTGCCTTGCCATTTGCATGGAAAGCACTGCACCACATAAGCTAGGGGAAACATCACATGAGTTCTTTCAAAACATGTGTTGGCTAATATCAGGGGAGGGCTTTGCCTGTTGCTTCTGGACCCTCGTGTAAGCACGTCCCCCGTCTTGTGGGAGAGGAGGGGGGAGAAAGGTGACGACTCCTGGAGGCAGATTTGCCAGCACAGCATCTCTTGTGGAGACAGATGGGGCAGGTACAACTTCCCCGACCGTTGTGTCACCAACCGGAGCTGGTGCACCTCGTATGGTTCCTTGAACATCATTGAAGGCCGCCAAGTACCTGTTCTCCATCCCACACATCAATTATCTTTTAGTGTAGTTGGTGGATTAGATCTCGGCATAGACCAATTTAGTGTTGATGGGAAAGAGGTATATTCACTGAGTTATTGCCTTGACCCTGACCAGAAGTACGCAGCAACAAGACCAAGAATGTTTCCTCATAACGTAAAAGGATCATGTAAGGAGAATTGTAAACCAGCATCTCTGGTGTTGGGGGGGATTTAAAGACCTGACACTTACCAGGGGGTTAGCCCCAAGCCCGTGGGGTATTCCAAGGTGCCACCGGTTAAAGCGTTAATCTTTTCCCACACAATGGTCTCTTGGTTGTCTGCAACAAGACCCCCTGTTCCAAAGCTCTCTGCATTCCAAGCCCTGCAAAACGATTTCACATGAGTAGGAACTCTTGACACTCCTTAGTGTCTGCTGTCAACTTCTTGCAGGAAAGACATGTCTAAATACTATCGGTTGCCTAGTCAGTCAACGTCATGGCACAGACTGAATGCTACAAGTCTCTGACGTTAAATCTTTTACAAACATCAGTATATTGCACAGTTAAACCATGTCTTGAGTGACTGAGGGACTTGGGTGTGCGCAAGTTCTGGGAAGCACCAGTAGAACCAAGACTTGATCGAGGTATGCTGACGGTCATTAGCTTCCCCGGCATTGTTCATGTACATCACAATGCTGTTGAAGCACTGCTTTTCCACCTCGTTCTGAAAAGTGCTTCCAAATTCATCCATGATGGCGGCAAATCTCTGCGACCCAGGCTTGCTTTGTGTCAGGCCCTTGTCGTATGACCAGTCATCAGGGATGATTTAAGTCTGGAGCGAGGTAAAACATTGAAATTGAAGACAAGCTTAGCCTGCAGAGACTTGCATTTGCTTTGACGATGGAAAGTTACAATGGTTTATACATGAGACTATTTGCTTTGTAATCAAAACAAGAGGGGACCGGGGCGATATGTTGGTGGTGAAAAGGACATAAATCTTTGTCGCGAGGGAATGCAAAAATGTGACCACCGAGAATGACAGGTTGATTTGAGCATTCACAGCATTCACGGGTAATCCACATTGTGCTTTGCTCATCAATCCATTCCAAGATTACAAACGATATGTGCTTGCTTACCGTGCATCTCTGAGTGTTGGGGTCACAATAACCAGTGGTGGTCAGGTACCCAAATGACTTTGAAAGGGAGTTCCACAGGCCATGGCCTGCAAAGGAGTCCTGGGCACCCGAGACCTGAGGGCAGTACACGTGGGGCGCAAGGACCACCTACGCATGCCCAATGCACAGTATTGCAGCTCCCTCCATTATGACATGCAGCTAGATGCAGTAACCCTTCTTAATCTTCATTTTCAAAGATGCTGCGTTCAGCCGGCATAAGAAGTGGCAATTTGCTGGATAAGAACAGTATGTGCAACACGTAGAGACCAGGAACAATTCTACCACCTCTTCACAAGTTAGACAGGACCGGATTACCTGGGAAATCCAAGGCTTTGAAACGATTTTCTGAAAAAAGGAGGTTGCATCACTAATGTTGGCGCTTTTGATTACTTCCTGGTCTGTTACGAAACCGTTGCCCCAGTTCACCTTCCATCTGCAAGTCAACAAACCAAGGATTCAGTGTGAATATCACGAAGTCCATAAAAAACTGCCTTGGTATTTGCCTAGCGTGTCGCGTCCACTATCTGTTGCGATCAGATGTTCTTGCCTCATGCGTAGGCATCCGCTTCCTTCTCCAATCTCATCGTGAGTCTGCGCCCCACCATAAATTACCGCTGCTGTGGCGCACTTAGTTAATTTTGCTTCCACACTTGACAGGGAACATTTTCTCATGGTTCCCTGTCCCACCCCACCACCCCCCCTCTTTCTCTCTTTGTGTGTGTGTGTGTGTGTGTGTGTGTGTGTGTGTGTGTGTGTGTGTGTGTGTGTGTGTGTGTGTGTCTGTGTGTGCGCGCGCACGCGTGTGCGTATGTGTGTGTGCGTGTGTGTGTGTGTGTGTGTGTGTGTGTGTGTGTGTGTGTGTGTGTGTGTGTGTGTGTGTGTGGGCGGGGGTGTGAGTGTCTGTGTGTATGCGGTGAGGCCCAGAGGGTGGTCAAAATGGCCTAAATAGATTGCAATCTGGTGCTGTGCAGATTTGGAAGCGCCGGGAGTGTCTAAATGAACTGGTCCGAGGGGGGTTGAGCTTCCTACTTAGGATTACTGAGCAGAAGTGAAAAGGCATACTTAGATTGTCCGGTGCCCTCAATAAGGAAGAGGCAGCCAGGGCAGATTTGATACATAGCATCAATGGCCTCAATGTAGTAGGTTCCAAGGCCCGCAAGAGTTTCATTGCCCTCCCATGTGAGATCGAACCTTCGCCACACACATGAAACTGTCTGTTAAGGATACGGCCATGTACAGTGTACAGAAAGAGGGCAACAAGAATCAAGATGTTCATGATTCAGGGACATCACGTGACAAGTTTGCATAGATTGATTCTGACATACCCGTCAGGCTCATTCATCAGATCAATCAATAGCCGGCCCTGTGCTTCAGGAGCCAGGGCTAAGATGTTTTTCAACAAAGCTACCCAATTTGCAACCCACTGACGTCGATTGAAAACTGACTGGTCCCCACTGCCGCCCCACTTGTTGCTGTGATAGTCCAAGCTGATGTAAAACCCTGCAGTTTCCCTGGCATGTCAGGGCAAATTGTTTAATTGATATATGACCTTTGCGTGTGATGGAGAGAAGCATCTTTTTTGAGCGGAGAAGGCTGTTTTGTCTCAAACCAACTCAGAAAGTTAATTGTCCCCTTGGACCTGGATTTGGAGCTCCGCAAGAGAAAGCAAAGGTTCAGCCATATCAAAATAGCTATCTCCCTGCTGACCAAAGGTTAAATGGCCATGCATCGATGTCTTGCCTTTCCATTGGCAAATGCTTACGCTGTTGCAAGTATGCCAGTGTTAAATGACACGGCACGAATTTTGTGACACTAGTTAAGGTTTAGCAGCAGTAATTTGAAGAATATAGCAGAACCATGAAAATTGCTGAGCAAATGTCTTTAACCAAATCAAGCCTTAAATATCTCTGGCAGCTACAGTTCTTGACTGGAAGAGAAGCCATTTCCCCCATACACAATTGAGGTGGCAGTAGTTATGATGCAATCTGCGTTCAAGCTGCTTTATCAGGCATGGTAAACCCATTCAGAATTTGCAAATTTCAGTTCTTGTGAAGGGGTCACTCACCTTGCTGGGCAAGATATCTGACGACCCATACAAAGCGTTTATATGTCGAGTTGTTAGGCAAGGCGGTGTTGCACATGTTCCCAGTCACCGCTGGTGGTGCTTGGGAGGGGAGGGAGGTTCCGGCCAGTGGCCCTGCTGACTGGGGATATGAAGGTGGAACAAGTGTTTCTTTAATTGCGTCCGTAGAAGGCACCGCACAAACACCCTAGGCAACACGTCAGTGTAAGGATCAATCTTAGTGAAGGCAGCGAGGGACCAATTACAGGATAAAGTTCAACTGAATAGCTGGCTCGGTGTACACGACAACTGATGCCTCCTCAAAGGCAGTCATTTGCTGGGTTTGCCTTCTAATTGGGAGTAAAAGTTACAGTACTTCTTGCCACAGTCGTAGGGTATAATGTTGCATTTAATTCTCTTGCATTTGTTAGGATGGAGGGCTCCCTGATATTCAAACTGCTCTCTCCAATATGTTTCCTTTACAGTGGAAACATTTGAACTGCCCTAGAATTGCCACGGGCTGACCTGATAGTTGATGGGCGGTTGGCCCAAACCATTTACATCATCAAAAGAAAATGGCAGTCGAATAGCGTTAAAGCCCAGCATCTTCATCCGGTAGACAATTTGTTTCCAGTCCCTTGCGACTGCTGTTTTTCCTCCGGTTAAGTTACCTGAGATTGTTAGCCTGTGGCAGACACAAGAAATCCTGCAGTACCATATATAAGTGCGTTTCCTGCCTGTAAAGTTATATTAAGGTGTCGTACCCGATGTTAAACCCATACCATCCAACCCCATGAAGTGTGATCTCAGTTCCTGACGCATCAACTATCCTTTTTCCTTCGGGTCCATCTACTGTTGTCAAGTACGGGGCACCACCTGCAGCGACATCTCCTCCCCGTCTGCAAATTTCTCTTCTATCTGTACGACAGGACGCGAAGGTGCTGATGTCATGCATGTTAAACATCTCATGTCAGGCACCCCCAGGTTGAAGGGTTGCTCTTGTATCAACAGACTCACCTGAAGTTCCTGCTGTGCTTGCACCCGGCTGTATTAAATTATTTGAGTTGTCACTAGTTCTGTTTGTTCCCTGGGCAGATGATGTAATAGAACGAGCTTCTTGTTCAGCTCCTGCACCTCACCAGTCTGCTAAATGCGATCCGCAATGCTGAATATCTCAGGGTTATCTAACGATCTTATATTGTTTTTAGAGGAGGTAATTCCAGACGCCTGATAGTTCTATGTTACTTATTGTGATTCTGCCCCCTGACGACGTGAGTTTGAAAGTCCGCCGTGTGAAGCTGCAAATGCACATTTGATTCAAATTAGTACATAATGGCATCTGCCGTACCAGTAGAATAATTTAAGAAAGAAGCTATTAGGAAAATGGTCAATAAGAAGCCCATTGGTAGTTGCCGGACTCCAGTCGACGATCTATTAAGTACCATGTGGACATAAACGGTACTGATCCACGTATTTTCACCACCCTGAACTCAGTCACAACCAAACTAAACGGATTTCTTCCTTTTTGTTTTAAAATTGGCTACAATATACCGTCCAGAAGTTGAGGTCGCTCAGTACGAGGTTAGGGGGGTCGCAATGCACCTTGCACGGTGTGACGGCCCTTCAGTGACGGGTACTTCCCTGTTTCGGGGATCGATTGGGAACCTGGTGACATGTCTCCGGAAGCTGGAGTCAGAGTTTGGGTTCCAGCCTGGAAGTCTCCAGGGTCCGGACATGATTCGAAAGCTTGGATTCCGAATACAATCTGTACAGAAACGTTCCCTGCATGTAATATTTCCTTCCTTCCTTCCTTCTTTCCCTCCTTCCTTCCTTCCTTCTTCCTACGGATGTAATACTTCCTTCCTTCCTTGCCTCCTGCAGATCCGGGGGCCTACAACGTCATAGAGCACGCATTGGGACATCATTGTGTGCGATGCACCAGACGTGTCCCTGTACAAGGACAACGCATGTCCCAGACCTGGTTCTCTAGACCGTAACGTGATCATCATTATAATCCCCAAGAAGAAGTCCCATGCAGTGACCCTGATTACTAGAATGTTAGTATACTATATCCAGGAAACACTTAAGTACACAAGCAACAAGCCTCGCAGCAGTGGCTTCCAGTGCCGCACACAACTCTAGAGCCCAGGGTCAAATTACAGAATCACACGCTTCCTTGGGTGCACCTCACGTTAGGCTGAACTGGACCCATAGCCCTGTCAACTGTGTGCTGTCGACAATTCGTCTTGTAGACAACATGCAGAGGTGGGGAATTCCATGAAAAGCCCAAGGCTCCTTTCTTTATTATCTGTTTCTCCATCGTTGACATGATTGAGGGGGACACTTCCCATCTCATTAATGTCCCTTGGAAGGTAAAATCTCTAATACTGAACAGCATGCAATAGACACAGTGCTCTGCCGCTTGCACGTGCTCTCCAGTGCCACCTGGACTCTGTGATGCGGTGAGAGTGCCCACGGGCAGGTGCACCCCCATAACATATCCGGGTCTCTGTGTCTGTTATGACATAATTAATGTGAGTGTTATAACACTCTCCACTCTGGGGATCCCTTCTGAAAACAAACGATAACCGTCTGAGACGGCCCTTCTCCCCACATCCATATATGTGTATTCTGTTCTACACTTCAAACACTTATCGGCAGACAAGCGAAATAAGGGACTGCAGGGGCAAACTCCAGAGGTAGTTGCATTACAACCACAATAATATTTCAGAGACGGTTGACTACGCATACACTCCCTTTGAACCGTTCTGCTGCAAGGCCCTTCTAGGCTTTCTACCACCAAGCCATCCTTTACAAGATGCTTCAAGTTGTAAACACACGCACACACACACACACACACACACAACACACACACACACACAACACACACACACACACACACACACAACACACACACACAACACACAAACACACACACACACACACACACACACAAACACACACACACAACACACACACACACACACACACACACACACACATGCGTGCGCACGCATATGCACGCAGTCGCCTACGTCCGCGATGCACATGCACACACACATGGGAGAGAGGGAGGAGGGGAGGGAGCGAGGGATGGAGAGGAAAGGAAGATAGTGGAGGGAGGGAGGGAGGGGCTAAGGGAGGGAAAGGAGAGGAGGAGGAGGAGGAGGAGGAGGAGGAGGAGGAAGAGGAGGAGAGAGTGAGAAAGGGGGGGAGGGGTGAGAGGGAGGGGAGGGGGAGAGGGGGGAGAGAGAAGGGGGGGAGAGGGAAAGAGAGAGCGAGAGAGAGAGAGAGAGAGAGAGAGAGAGAGAGAGAGAGAGAGAGAGAGAGAGAGAGAGAGAGAGAGAGAGAGAGAGAGAGAGAGAGAGAGAGAGAGAGAAGCGAGAGAGAGAAAGAGAGAGGAGGGGGGGAAGAGAGAGAGAGAGAGAGAGAGAGAGAGAGAGAGAGAGAGAGAGAGAGAGAGAAGAGAGAGAGAGAGAGAGAGAGAGAGAGAGAGAGAGAGAGAGAGAGAGAAGAGAGAGAGAGAGAGAGAGGGAGGGAGGGAGGGAGAGAGGGAGGGAGGAGGGGTAGAAAGGGAGAGGGAGAGGGAGAGAGAGAGGGGGGGGGGGGGGGGGAGGGGGAGGGGAGGGAGGGAGGGGAGAGGGAGGAGGGAGAGGGAGAGGGGAGGGGAGGGAGAGGGAGAGGGAGGGGAGGGGGAGGGGGGGGGGGGGGGGGGGGGGGGGGGGGGGGGGGGGGGGGGGGGGGGGGGGGGGGGGGGGGGGGGGGGGGGGGGGGGGGGGGGGGGGGGGTGATGGTTATGGGCAATCGGCTTCCCCTGTAAGCAAGCAGACAGGTCGTAAGTTTGTGTTTCTCAGCTACAGTCCTTGACGACTGTCTGCTCTTTAAACACATGCAACTGAGTGAACAAGACTGGCATCCTTATGTGCCCAGTATCTTTCCAAACCAGTTGCTCGACTGTGCGGTGATCGCAGCTTTAATAGTTCTTTCACACTAACACGTATCTAGATCAGATTGTACTTTATGTTTGAAAGCGTCCACAACCTAACGTGTCTCAAGTACCTTATGTTCTCAATGGACCCATATCCTAATAGTGCACACCTGAAGATCCCTTAAAGCACAAGGCATTCAAAAATTATGCCAGAACTCAACAGGAGGGGGAGGGGAGAGGGAGAGAGGGGAAAGAGAGAGAGAGAGAGAGAGAGAGAGAGAGAGAGAGAGAGAGGAGAGAGAGAGAGAGAGAGAGAGAGAGAGAGAGAGAGAGAGAGAGAGAGAGAGAGAGAGAGAGGGGGGGGGAAGAGAGGGGGGAGAGAGAGAGTGAGAGGAGAGAGAGAGAGAGAAGAGAGAGAGAGAGAGAGAGAGAGAGAGAAGAGAGAGAGAGAGAGAGAGAGAGAGAGAGGAGAGAGAGAGAGAGAGAGAGAGAGAGAGAGAGAGAGAGAGAAGAGAGAGAGAGAGAGAGAGAGCGCGCGCGTGCGCGCGCGCTAGCTTCGTCTTGGATGTTCAAGAGTGGCAAATGTCATTACGCAGAGTGGGTCAGTGGAAAATCCATGTCAAGGCCCTATTACATGTAGGAAACACTAGTACATCATGGGATTCAATTTTCCAGTACCTTGCGTTTGTTCATCTATGGTGATTGTGAACTGTACTTCTGCAGTTTCATTTAAGCGACAAGCTTATGGACATCATACCTGATCGCTGATCTGCCATGAACAAATGCTTTGCCATGCTGTTAGGTGCTTACAGTCTTTCTGGACGCTCAAGAGTCTAACTTCACCATAATTCCTAAGGCATGAAAGCCAACTCTTTATACGGCACAAACATTCACAAACGACGGCTTCTGGTGATGTAATTCCTTCCTTCCTTCTGGTGCTTTCGTGAACCTTCCCAGCGCAAAAGCCTTGTCAACACTATTGCATGCATACTGCTATGATCTGCGTGTTTCCAGAAATCTCCATAGCATCTAATAAACCCCCAAGCGATCTCTAAGATTGGATTGGAAACATGGAATTGCACAAAAGCCAACATTGCAGATTCTCTAGAGATGGAGAGACAAATTGAACAAAACAAAAGCTCACATTTTCACGTAAATTTGTACGATCTTGACGATGCAATTGTGGACCACTTAAGAATGGCGGAAGCTCAAACGAACGGAAGTAAAACCCAGCAGAGCAAATCTTCGATAAAAACAGATGAAAAGATGAAGGCCTGCAAACTCCCGGAAACGAAGGGCTGCGCTGCTGTTGAGACGGTCGAAGAATATCATAATCCTCAATTGGCTACGCTGGACCATCGGTTACCTCAAACATCCCTAGTAAGGGATTGCATCTTCTTAGTGTGTTTTGCTGCCAGTGCAAGGGCCACTCCTGCCTTCCGCTGCACTAGGCAACAGTAACAGAATCGAGTCAGACATGTTCAATGTTTATGTGTTTGCATTTAAAATTTAAAATTAAGAGTGAAGCCTGTTCTAACCGCATACCATAATTCCAAATTTGTCTGAATTCAGTAACTCTCGATGTTTCATAACATTCCAAACGTGATGTGCACCGCAGCTTATGAGCACATTTAATGTGACAAAAAGGAATCTACTCAACTTAAGATGTCCCGCATGACCATGGCTCTGCAAATGTAACCCAGCATCCGTCATTACTGAGAAACAGCAAAGATTTCCCCACCAAGCATCCTGAAATAGAGCCCCAACAATGATATGTTACATGTTTGCACATGCACATAACTGTACATGTTAACGCCTGTAATGGCATCAATTCTTCATCAGCTCTTGTTACACAGTTGCACGGCTTCCAGCCCTAAGTGGCAACTTTTCAGCGGTGAAGCCAAAGCCTTCACGCAGCATTTCACCCTCTTCGCAAATTTGCTTTAAAGCACTGCTATTTCGAGGCTCAAAATCAATCCTGGTCACCCAGTAGCCTCGACAGCAGAACACTTCTGGGACTGGCCCTTCCCACTGCTAACTTGCTTTGCGGGTTCTTTCCTGATGGAAGACCTCGGATGTTTGGGCTACATGCATGCAGCACTGTCTAATATACAATTGACCAGAAAAAACATTTCAAACATGACCGGGCTCTTGGCCCAAGAAAGCCTAGACTGCAAATCCAGCCACAGCAATCCACCAACCTCTGCACGCTTGTAGACACCAGCAATAAGGGGGATCGTTTTTTACATATTCATCACTATACGGCCTCCTTCAGTTCTGAACTCATTGGCATGTTCAATGAAACCATGATCTCAATGGTGCGCATTGGAGTACTGCCCATATGTAGTAAATACCTTCGTATGGACTCGAAACCATCAAGAGGTCCTAAATGCGTTTCATCAGTCCCCCTGATTCAGTTGCATAATCACTGCCAGCTTAATGTTTAGAAGGGAAAACTTCGCACTTACAGGTTGCACCCTACACCATGGCATATTCTACACAGAAGCAGGTCCTGCCTGACCTAAACCTGCTTGATGAAAACACCCAAAGAACCAACTGGCTTCCTTTTAGCATCAATTCGCCATCCTCTCTTCCTATGTATCTCACAAATGAACAGGTGAGTGAGCAGTCAACTGCCACTGGGCATTGAACTAGTCAAGAGCCACTGGGTGTAGAGATCGTAATTACCCGACTCCTTACCACCTCTACAACCCAAATTGCGACATGGCAAGTCGATAGAGGCTGACTTACAGCTGGTGTCATTATAGTTGTGTCACCGCATTGGCAGTGCAGCCCTTTCAAAGACCTGCCAATAGTTTTCAAAACTTGTACATTTGCCATCCCTACTGAACAACCCAAGGTTTGTAGGTGTGCATCATAGTTTCCCCACAGCCGCACTACCTTTTGGCATCATACTCTCAAAACTTCTTTTTAGGCATGGACTGCACGAGCCCAGACGAACGAGGCCACCAGAAGATGTTCGACACTACAACAATAAGAGTACCAGCAATGTTCACGCAGTACTGCAAAATTGCCACACAGAAAGGATGGTTTCTGCAACTGTGACCATATCTTAGGGCGCTTGTGAAGATCGCAAGCAGGCTCACAGATGCACAAGTCACAAGTTGTCACGAGTTGCAAAACGGGGAGATGTCAGGCTGGCTCACGCATGCCGTCAAGATGTCCAGTCAAAAGCACGGAACTGCTGTTCACAGTATATGGTGAGACGCATGGCATCATCCTGTGATTCTTAAGTAACAATTTTGACCGCTGCTCCTCAAAGGTCCTTGAAAAACAAAATATCTAAAACATAAAACATACCGGCTCATTCCTTTCACAGCTGCCAACTTGTCAATATCAACTAGAAAGCTGTCAACGGCAACATTGCATGAAACCTCTTCATTTTTGCAGCACAAAAATCAATGTCCTGCAATCAGACATCCTTCCGGTGTCATCATGCTCGCACATGGACGCAAATTCATTGAAAGAATGATCAATTTTCATTCCCAAGAGCCCCAGTCCTCATCAACATCTGACCCAGCAGCGTTGGGACCCGGGACCACACCATCATCCTCGCTTAATTCCAGATCATCATCAGATAAATCCGAATTTTCGCTGTCATTCTGCGTTGAAGGTTGGTTCTCTTCCAGACCTGGAAGGCCACAAGGTTCGGTCGACAGAGCCTGGGCTTGATCTTGCTTTTCTCCAGCGCATTGCCCCTCAGTGGCACCAACCGAAGAATCCTGCACACAAGGCAATGCCCTCAGAATGTACATTGGTAACATAGCTTGTCTCCATACTAGCTTTCACAAGGCCATGTGCGGCGCTTTGGATACAGAAAAGTGATGATGGCTGCCCATTATAAACCAAAATTCAGCGCGGACGTATATGTTTGATGGCTTATGGACATGTTTCTAGCACATTTAACGGAATGTACCCAGTGGCCTGTAAAACAACGAGTAGATAGGCCACTGTGACAACCTAACAGCCATGGTGACATCGCACGTAAGTGGTACATTGCAAGCAAGGCTAGTTCAGCAACAGAACCCTGAGATTTGCAAGAGGCTCCTCCCACCTGGCCTGTGGTCTCCAATTGCGGTTCTACTGCTGTTGAGCCAGTGACAGCTTCATTAGTAAGAGCCGCAGACTCTGCAGCAGCCGTGGACACTACAGAGCTGCTATCATCATGGTGATCTTCGCCACTGGGATTAGGCGCTTTGACAACTGTCCATGGGGCATTGCCACTATCATCACTTGCAGTGGAGGTTTCAGGCTCGTCTTCTCTCCCCTGAAAGCCACTATCCAAATCAGACCTTCCCCGGTGAAATGTCTTGGTACGCTAATCTCAAACGAACAAGAGGTTAGCTGCCAACTAAAGTGATACACATCGACCGTCCCAAGAAACTTAAAACGGCAGAACTGTATTGTGTACGAGTTGAACATATGTGGGATACATACACCTCCAAAATATGGGCCTGCATGTAAATATGTGAGTGTCTAAGCACCTTCGCGCAAGTGCGAACACAAGATGGGGGACAGACAAAGATAAGGGTTGACGGGAAAGGAAGGGCGGGGGAACGAGTGAAGAAAGAAGAGGGACGGGGGGGGGGGGGGGGGGGCACAACCATTTCTCCGCACGACATCCAGCGCTTCAAAAGCGGTCCCCAACCCCCCCGGGGGGGGGGGGAGCTTAGTAGGACCGTCCTAGGGTTTGATGGGGTTTCTATGCCTGGTCTACCTAGGGTGAGGTGAAGCTGCGTCGAAGAGTTGCGCAGCGTGCCCCAGCTGTCATAACTGCAGTCTTGGCCACTCTCACATCCCAGCTGGCAAGCTGTGAAGGCTCACAAGAACGGCTACTGTCACCTAAAGAGGGAGAACGAAGAGAGAGGGGATGAAACATAGAGGAGGGGGGTTGCGAGAGAGCAGAAGGTGCTCAATGAGTCTGAGGATGTGTTTACTACATATGGGTCACGTTATTACCAGCAGCAAGGGGAAAGGCTATGTAACCTTAGCTTCAACATGGGATCTAAATGTCACCACCTTCATGGGACACGACCTGAATTGCTTATCCTTCTACAGATATCACAAAGTCCTTCACCTTAATAGGGCTAGATGTTGATGATCCAATGTCTTCGGCGCTGCACTTCGGATTAATGAGCACCGGTTTCACATATTCAGCTGGTGGCTCAGATCCTTCCTCTGCAGCTTTTGGAGGGATAACCACTGCAATCGCAATTGCAAGTTAGTCAGTACATAGCAGATGCTTCAGTGCCCAAGCCACCATAACAGACAAACTGCTGCCTTTGATATGATTCAACAATGAGATCTTTTGGCAGGTCACATGCAATATGGTGTGCAAGAAGGCACAGCAGCTTTTGAGAAAAACATTAACATATCCATCACTGCCTAAGGCAAGACAAACTCACAACAAAACCCAATATCATCATCAAGATTCAACGATAAAGTACTATGGCAGCTCAATTTTGCAATATGAAATGCAAAAGGGAGAGCAACATGGGCAGAGAGCACGTGGCCTGAGAAAAAGGCGCAATGGCAAGGTTGACCAATGAGGCAGACATATGCAAAATGCAAAACAGCATATGATTACCTTCTGGCAGCTCACTTTCCGTAGACTGAGCAGGGCGAGACAAGTTATCCGCATCTGCATTTAGTCCAGGTTTGGTGTTGGCACGGGGAGTTGGAGCCGCTTCATCATCATCCCAACCAACTTCCTCTTCCGCGGACGCCCTCGTGGCTCTCTGCGTAAGGGCCTGCAATTGCTCATGTTTCTGTTGCAATTTGTGTAACCTGCGCCGAGGCCAAGAAATGCTTAAGGCTCCTCAGGTCGAAACTTACTGGACCAACCCCTTCATCCAAGCCACCTATTGAGGCCGCCAACTTCTATTACAAAAAAACTTCACATTTGCAATCCACCTCTGTGGGGAGCGGCACGTCCATCATGTTCACAACCTGATGATGAGTCAAAGTAAGCAATCTACAAACCCTTCCAAAGTGCAACATAGTCTGACACGACCCTTGCTTTGACTGAACGGCACTTACACAAAGAAGATAAAGACGTCTAGACATATCTGGCCGTAATGTCTCCTTTTCTGCAGTCAACAATGGTATTTTTGAGAGCCCATTACACTGTACACACCACAGTGAATCCAAGCTATGGGCACTCACTGGTAAAAATAGCGCGTCCAGAACACATCATACTGCACAATCAATGGGACGATGCGTGACTGTAGCTCTGACATGAAGGCATTGCTGGCAGTTAGCTGCTCAATGTCGTTTCTCTTGGAAGACAGATCAAATGTGACAAGCCATGCAGTGTAATCTGTTGTGTCTTCAGGTTCATCACAATACGTACTGCTGTTCCGCTGCATGGCACTGATATCCGCATCGAGTCGGCTATACTTTGCTGTACTTGCAGATTGCCTGTAAAATGAAAGCCCATCTGAAAAGAACAGCTCTTTTGCATGGAGTCTCAAGCTCCATCAATGCAACATCATCAAACGATGTGAGATCTCAACAGAAACTATGAGAGAAGAAAATAGAGACAACACCAGTCTTTCCTCCTGACCAGCCAGCCAGCGAGACACATGTTTGAAAAACTCACTCAAAAGGTCCAAAATGCAACACAAAATCTGCTTGAAAGACCTCCGCTAATCGTAATGTATGATAAAAAAAATAAATTTTGCCCTGCTTTGGTCTTACCGATTTGCAGAGCGATTAGCAGGTCTGGATGATCTGTTGATATGTCCATCTATGCCTTCTATTTCCTGTGCAATTGCCTCCTGGACTTGTTCGAAAAGTGAAGCTGTGTTTGTCAAAAATGATGCCCCAAATCCCCGTAGCTTGTTTCCAACCTGATCACACCACATAGTAAAACTTACAATGAAGCAAAACCATTTCCTAGATCCACAACCCTTACCTCCCGTTCTGCATCCCCTACATTGCAAGGTATAGGTATGAGCCGGTAAATCCAGAGACCGGTAAATCCAGAGAATGGCTCAAGCATTTGACGGAGAGTCACCAAAGCATGCATTAACCATGGAAAAGGGCAGCCATTCTTTGACCATAGACAGGAATCCCAGCCCAACCCTGGGATAAAATGAAAACTATCAATCATACTCCCATGACGTTAAAAATTCCAAAACCGCACATGTTCATGCACTGTATCAGCGTACCTGCTGCAGCGACTGCTGGACCCGCTCAGAATCCACAGGAGGAAGCTGAGTCAACTTGTCTGGTACATTGCGAACACTGTCCGGAAGCGCTTCTAAACGCTCCACTGTGTATGTACTTGCTTCATGGGCATCTTCTGCAACTTCCTTCCCAAAAGCTTCCAGCTCTGCTTTCCAGTTTGTCTCAGCCACACTGCACACAGTCCGGTAGATCAGTCCAACAGGCGGGTGTAAGCCAAAATCAGCGGAATGGACAAACTCGTGCTCAAGACTTCGAACACTAGCCCGAACCAGCCTCTTTAGTGACGAGGTTGCGATAAGCCTTGCACAATAACAACTTTGGAGATATGAAGACTCTCAACAGGGTTTGCATGTTGCATTACTAGCCCTGCAGATCTCTTTAATATAACAATAGTTGTGGTGCTATGCCTCACATACATTCTCGTACAAGCAAAGATGGATGGCCTTCCTGAAACTGAACTGATTTCTGCACCAATGCAATGTGCATCACCAGGTATGTACCTAAACGTGATTTGATCACACTGCCAAATTCTAACCAAAAAAAAGAAGAGAATGATTGTTGTGCTGGCTAATCTTCATAACAGATCCTTGATTATTTATAATGATGCAACTTTGATGCATAAGGAACGTAACAATGACTCTTTTAGCATGGCATGTCGTCACAATCACGCATCAATGCTCAGAGAAACAAGTCATGGGCAATAAAAGACCTCCACTGCAGAAGTCACCTTGCAGCTATTTCTGCAGTGCCCTTCTTTACTGTGTCCGCCAGCTTTGTAGCCATTCCCCAAATGCTGCTCAAGACAGGGGCAGCTTGGCTGTCCATGGATGTATGTTCCAGGGTGTCTTTCAATTCAGGGGATGACGTGTCCGAGTCAGAATCCACAGCTGTTGCAGCTGGGCCTTGCAACGCATCTATGATATTACCAAACATGCCGCCGTGACGTTGTGGCGAAGGATTCTGCACAATGATATCATCAAGTCATAAAAGCCAAGTTAAAAGCAGAAATTTGCTTCAGCTCAACTATGTGACCACATACCCGAGAGAAATATGCTGAGAAATAACGTCACAAGGGGGCTTCAAGGACACCAAGAACCTGCACGGTTCAATAAACAGGGCTCAGGGGATGCGGTAAAACTTCCAAGACAACTATGTTTCCGCACACAAATGGGCCACAACCACCTTGTCACAGAAGATCCGAAAATCTGCGTGCTTCAATGCTTCATCAAGGACCTGCCAAAAACAATTCTATCTCATCTTTAGGTTGTTAGCAAACAAAGGGTGCACACAGCAGCAAGCAGTGCAAGTGCCGAAAACCGACAAGCTACCTTCTCCCGATCTAGAGCGCGATCCACAGTTAAAATGTCCTCTTGGAGTCGTGAACTCCGCAACAGCTCCTGTATTTCGTCGGATGCAGCTGCAATGAGTGCACATCGTAGTGAGCGGATATGGCACACACATACCAACTGCTGGTCACACCATGAACAATCCGCATCAGCAGCAACATGTTCTTTTGCTGGAAGTGCGAAGTTTTGAAGCATCTTGCAGGCATGACAAATCGAATGAAGTCTTACCTAAACTTTCAAGACTTGACCGCTTTAGTATGTGGGAGGCATCAATATCTTTGACAACCCCGTGATGTCCTGATCACCATAAACATATCAGAAAGTTTATCAACAGCATCGCAAAAAAAAAAAAAAAAAAAAAAAAAAAAAAGATCCGCTCTTGAGAAAGTCCCTCCGATGGCACCCAGGTAGGCAGGAACGGCAACAGATTGAACAATTCAAACCACAGCAGATACTTAGGCAAAAAAATCTATACCTCGCTTGGCTCCCTGCTGTGGATTATCTCCAGAAGTCCTGACCAACAGCTGCACCACGTCACCTTGCTGGGACCTCCTCAGTGATCGCACGCTGGCAGTGGTCCCGTCTGGGACCAGCAGCGACTGCCTTTCGTCGAGGAATCCTAGAAGGCTTCCACTGGCAGTAATGCACCGGACCTCCTCTCCAAAGCGAGATAGAGTGACTTTCTCACCAACCTTAACCCCTGTGAGAACGTCTTGATGAGGTGACAAGTTCTGAATATCTAGGTCAACTTTTCCAAGGATCATACCAATATCGAAATTCCAGGCCCCTTTTGTGTTGTTTGTAAAGGGTTGGAGGAAGTGCCTCTGTCACAGTCGCGGTCCACTCATGAAATGTTCTCTTCGGACGTTCGTTACGGCCCCGTAACCCACGTACCAGATTGGCCGCACCCTACAAAGCCTCCATTCTGAAGTGCGGTCCACTCCT
>KV908644.1:161041-166735 GCA_002005505.1 Botryococcus braunii
GGTCTTTTTTACTCCACTCTTGTAAACGAAGAAGACGTTACATCTGTCCAGCCACTAGGGCATGATTAGATGTCCATAACACACGCACCAGCCGAAACTATGAAGAACGGGCCACAAGAGGTGGCCAAACGAATATCAAAAACAGAACGGAGCAAACGAAAAGAGGAAGGGGGGGCTGGATAAGGGGGAGGGGGCAGCCACAGACGTGGCTGCGGCCAAGTCACCGCATCCGGCGTAAATCAGCGCGAGCCTGGAAGGCATCCGAGATAAAGGAGACAACCGCACCCAAGTCAGCGTGCCAAATGAACTGCCGAAGAGACCCAGAAGGACCAACAAACAACTGGGGGTAACGGTCCCGCCTAGCGGTAAGAGCGGGACAGTAAAAAACAAAGTGGTATTCATCACCCACAGAGGAACCACACATATTACACAGGCGCTGAAGGCGCGGAAGCCGTTGTCGACCGCCCATGTCAATGGGAAGGCCATGAACACCAAGACGAAACCTGAGAAAAAGCCGAACCTTGGCAACATCAAGAGACAGATTAACGTGGCGGGAGCGCTGAGCCTTGGTAGGGCGCGCAAAACAACGCACATAAGTACATAGCTGTGGATCAGTAGGGTCTAAGCGAGGCGAGCCATGGAGAGAGGCCACACGGATGGTATTGGCCTGCCTCATGAGAGCTAAAAAGGTATCCATATCAATGAGATGCGGGCGCTGACAACCAGCCGCATAGGGGTACCCTAAGCGGCGAAGGGCAGACATAAAAGAAGGGGAAGAAGGTTGCCCTCTGTGATTGCGCTTTCCAAGAGACATGAATTGTTCGTCAAGACGCGCCATGGACGGTTGGACAACAAAAAAACTAGGCAGACAAACTCTTGACAGCTGTGAGATACGTTCCTGACAACACTAGATATGTTTTGCAGAAGGGCGAAAAAGAGGGGCCGGGTGGTGAAAGCCTGGTGATGCCCATCCTTGTAGTCCAGGAGACCTTTCACCTTCACGTCCACGATTCAAATTCATGATTGCTCTCATCATGAGGAAGTCATGGCCTCAATGGTGGGCAGCCAATTGGCATGTAAATGACGTTTCGACTAAGATCGCTTTATTTCCCCAATATATAGGTCTGAAGTCCTAACTAATCGCTAGTCTGTCAACGAAAGCGCAACCATGCATTGATTTCAGCTACGTGTGAAAGTCGGATAACGTACCGGAGTCGCTTTTGGGATTGATCGTCGAAAAGCTAGTTCGTACGGCAAAACCTGATTGGTCTACAGATCGGTCATTCAGATACCAGAAGGTCAAATAATCTACATCCGAGATATTTGCAAGGGTTCCGAAGCATCGATAGAGCCGCAACCAGTGGTCCACAACATCTCGCTTGCGGTATAGTATAGTTCAATCCCGACACAGGATCCCGCGAGGCCTTGTATCAGCAGCACTTACAAAAACTGGTTGATTCATTGTTCTTTTGTGTGGATCCGACCTGTCGGTGGGTAGCGTCCAAGCGGATAAAGTATGTTTGTGTGTCAGAATCGGGCAGGACTTCCATCGCTAGCAGTAGCCCCAAGGTATAGGTCCTTCTCGCACAAAAGACATGAGTATTGGAGGTGTCGCTGATCAATTGTTAAATCTCTGGACGTGAGGCGTGTCCCTGGGTCTTAACGTTTTTAACATTTGTGTTACGGGCATCGGCAGGTGTCTCATCGCAAGGCCGCAACCCAAGGGACGAGGAACACTACCAAAGGCTGGTGGCACTGCAACTGTAGCAATCCCAACACCGAAATTAGGATCTTCGCCGTCGTTGCGTGCGAAGCTCAGCGTTCCAACAGGTTAGCGACAGTCCTGTGTGGCTTTTGTTGGAGAGGTGTTATTCAGGGGTGAGTACTTCTGTGTGGTTTTTCAGCTTCATCACACGTTTCTTGGCCCGCAAATGTTTTTTTGCGTCATGGTCAGCAGCTCGGCGCAGAGTGCCCTCTTTGAGGTCGCTGATGCCGCCATTTCGTTGCGGTACATTACGTAGTTTGAATCAGGCTTTACGGCATTCCTTGAAAAATTCAGTGCTGCGATTCTGTAAGCGTGCGTTTCATAGTTTACAGGAGTCAGTAGGGCCTCTGCTCGAACAGAGTCTTGTTTATTAACAGTCTTCATGGATGCCGTATGCAGGCCGTGTTATTTTCCATGGTATACATCATGTAGGCCTTTTGTGTGCAAACCTGGAGAAGTCTTTGGAGTTCTACAACCAACTGCTGGGTACGTTTCAAAACCGGTCCTCGTACAGTTTGTTGGTAGCTGTTGGGGGTGATAGCATTGCTTCAGACCTCTTTTTGAACGCGAAGAACCAATCAGTGTAATGGACTTATGGAATTTTAAGTTGTGGCTCATGTAAGGCTGCCCTTCCAGTTGAATGGTTGTACGTTTTCTTTTGTGGCACTCTTCCTTCCAGTTGAATGGTTTTACCTCTAGGGCGTGCCGCTCAACGTCCTTTGTGGCGATTGTGGGTATTGGTGTCTTACATGTTTTGTTATGTGCAGGTTTAGAAATAAATGATGATCGTCCGGATGACAAGCTCCCATACAGGGGTGCGTGGCTGTGGTTGGGCCCAGAGATGATTCATCTCATGGAGTTGCCAAACCCTGACACCATGGAAGGGCGGCCAGAACATGGAGGAAGAGACAGGCATGTATGTGTGGGGGTACAGGTGGGTCGAGTTGCTTCCTCTCTGAAACTCCTTGCATAGGAGCAAATCCTTTCAACGCCTTCCCAGGGTTTTAGGAGTTCGGAGGCGCTTACTGAAACACAGGTTTCGTCATGTTGGATCTGTTTGAAGGATAGAGTAGGGCGAATGGGACAAGGAGGAGGGGGGAGGCGTCTTACAAAGTGATTAACAATTGAGCACAGTCTGTTTTTTTTTATGTTAGTAAGTGTTCAGTGTGGAGGCAACAAGTCCATGACAACAAGAGACATGTGGGCTCATGATGAGCTATACTTGTATTGGCATGAGCTATTCCTCTGTATTGTAATGCGTTGGGTCGTGTTTCTTGTTTTGTAATGCATGTCAGATTTGGTCTCCTCTTCTGTTTTGTAACGCTCTGTGGCTGGTCAGAGCATTGCACCATTGGAGGAGAAATTGAAAGCTGCGGGAATATCATACACTCGGAGCATGAGTGGACGCCCTGCCTTGTTTTTCCGTGATCCTGATCAGGTGTGCCTCCTATTGTTCTTTGTGTTGCACATGGGGGCTAAGTGGATTGTGGATGTACTTCTGCACTTAAATCTGCCTTCTGTCATGCAGCCCGCTAGTTCTGCATCTGTTTTGTAGCTTCAGTTGCTCACTGTAGAAGAACATGGCCTTGCTCTAGATGGAACCGAATATGACAGACTCCCTAACTTTTTCACTGTAATTTGTCTGCAACAGGGCGCTTTCGTGCTGTACAGCTTGCTTGTGTGACATGCATGGTTGGTTCTTAGTATTTTCACGGCTGTCATTACCATTCACAAACCACTAGAGGGTCTCATGGTGACATGGGGATTGTTGGGGCTCACAGAATGTTTTGGAGGTAGCAGAGATGGGCAAATGGAGGGAGTAAGTTACTCAACATTTTTGTGGTTCCAAGGACCGAGGGAACATGTTATCTGGCTGTGGCTTAGGTTTGGATGAAGGCTTTTATGTGATATAAGCGGCCACTGACATCTTTTTCGCCCGCTTTACTTTTGGCTGGAGATTGATGGTTTTGGAAGTCACAAATTGCCGGTGCTTAAAGTTATATCCTCATGATATGTAGATCCAGTTGCCATTTGCACATTGGCCAAATTTGCATGTTCCTAATTCAAACCTGTACATTGGAGAGACATCGCAGTCAGAGATGTCACTCGTGGAGTCTAACTTGTAGCGCTGTATTGCTTGCTGCAAGGGCACGTTTCTGTTGCCATGCGCTGTGAATGCGCGAGCATCAGCTCAGCTGCAGCAATTGAGTATACAGGGTCTCTGGGCTGAAGCATGGATGGTGATCCTATGCAGTCATTCATGCCTTTTGTCCTTTGTCTCTGTAGTAACCAAATTTGCAGTCCAAGATTGATTTATCAGTGTTACGTTTGTTGCGTTGTGCCTTGCACAGCACCGTTGCTGTATTATGCCGGGTGCTTGACGTGTATCATAGCCATGACCATGACAATGAGAGCGAACGAGGGTTTGTGTATGTGGGTGAATTCTGTTTTTGTTGCAAGGACAAATGGCTCGAAAGTCATTCCGTGTGTCCGTGCTATTATTTTCTCATGTTCCACTTGAAGGATGGCATAAAGGTTACAGTTAATGGAAAGTTCGAAGGATGGGTGGCCATCCCCAGTTAATATGATGGTGCCAAGGTGGAAATTTGCATCTCTGCCCGACCTGGTGTAACCTAGGAGGTCATGTTTGGTTGTTTCAAGCTGAGGGTTTTGACACCTTGCAAACAGAAGTGCTTGGTAGCCTGCTTCGTGGCTATGCATATGTATCTTGCTGCTGCACATCAGGAACATATGGTGGACACATACGCAGGCTGTTGTCGCTGACAGGTGACATCTTGGGAGCCAGGCAGCAAGTGCACATGGTTCTGGACCTGTCCGACATGTGCTTGTCACCACATGTATTTGCAAGCGTGGCAGTGTGGGCTCATAATTTTATTTTCTAATTATAACAGTTTTTATGATTCAAACTGCTTGACAATAACAATAATTAGAACAATGCCCTCCCAAATCCTCCCATTCCTCAGTATTTCACAAGTACATACCTTTCTCCCCATTGCATCTTGTTCGTGTTCCCTGTGCCATTATTACTGTCCTTTAGGCCTTTTATCTGGGCATACCTGTAGCTGATGGTGGATTTTCTTCCTATGCATGTGAAGCAAACATACCCATGTTCCTCATGCCGTAAATGTCATGCTGCAAAAATAGTGCGACGGAGTGGGTTTGTCTGTTTCAGCTGTTTTACTTAGAACGCGCAGTAAAACTGCGTTCGAAAAGTGTCGCATGCAAGGGAACTCCAGAAGATCGCATGAGGACAGATAATTCCGGTTGCTGCATTGCTCTTCTCCTTTCCCTTGTATCAGGGCCCCCTTTCGCTCAACGACTTAGTTATTGTGCTTAATCTTCTGGCCATCATGAAGTTGAACCATGGGAAGGTCAACAGGAAAGCCTAGATATGTAAAAGTATCCAGCCAATCCTTTATTGGCAATTACGCATGACATATTTGGGCAAAAGACCCCACGGCATCAACTTCGGTGCCCTCTACACACAGGATACGGAACTGACTCGGGTGCACCGTGCAAATGGGCTGAGCCTTTGGAGGCTACAGGAGGCCTACAGCATGGCCGCGCACCATGAAACATGTATGTTGCATTGCATGGCACATACTCCTCAGAACCTCCAGTAAACATTTTCATGCTGATGGGTTGCTAATCCTTTGCCTGCAGAAACACATGGAACAACAATATAGATCGCAAAGGCTGTAAAGGACTTGAAATCCAGGGGCTGAGACCTCCACATGGACTTCTTGGGCATATGTCGGTACGGTTGGAAAACAAACGACAGTGGGTGAAGGCCCCCTGCGGCATTGAAACATGTCAATTGTATAGTCTTGTGAAGGGTTCTGCCTGATAATAACTGAAGTATAACTCAACCAGAAGCCCCATCCTGACATTTGGCACGCTTCCGTAAG
>MVGU01001258.1:0-15000 GCA_002005505.1 Botryococcus braunii
ATTGCAGGTAGTAATGTTCAAAAACTTACATCCTAAATCCCAGCTTACAAGCGCAGTGCTAGGTCGAAAGAGAAGAAATCACCTAATCTCTGACGCACGGAAAAAACACTTACCATCCAGTTTCCTTATTTCCCCCGGCATGATGCCATCCAAGAGCGGATTGATTTCATGTTTCACAACAGTTTCCATTGTATTAGGGCGTTTCACCTGCTATTGCGGCCAGCAGGTCCGATAAACATTCCCCCTAGCGAGGTCGCGCACGGAATTCAGAGCCTAACATAACTAAACAGCGTAGATCCTATGCTTCAACGATTCAAGTATAACTTCAATGCCAGAATTTGTTACTTTCTTAGGTGCGGCCCTACGCAAACAGGTACTTCTCCTGGGGAAGCGCCGTTGCAAAGCGGGATTCGGTGAAGTGCGGACGCGCAGGGCTTCAATAAAAATACTGTACCGGGTGAACGAGAAACTGGGGCGGGCCTTGAAAGGCGTTCCCCGGACCTGGCAGTACCATCACGTGTAGTCCACGTGGGCTACTTCAGTCCAAAAGCTTAGCTCGATGCCCCGAAAAAATCTCGCGCCTTGAGCACATACAGGAGTGGTGAAGACGTAAGCCGCAGAGAAGGGTAGCCCAACTACAACCGGTCAGTCTTGGGTCCGCTTGCATTTACTTTTAAATTAAAATTAAGCAAAGTTTTTGTTTGGGAGTGGAGGAAACGTGCGTGGAGGGGGATGGTGGGGTACCGGATGTTGGCTCTGTTGTAGCAGTTCCAAGGTGAAGTTGCGAATCACGGCTTTTCAGCACTTGTCGGTTCCACATTTGGAGCTACAGTTTAGTAAGTATGCATTTTCAATGTGGTGGGCTGGCTTTGTTTGAGGCTTCACTCCGTTTTAGAGGCGAGGTTGGGCAGTCGGGCCCGGCAATGCTATTTGTCTGATGGGGGACCGGGCTTAAAGCATGTGGGTTCGAGCGTGCCTAACTGAAGGAACTCAGATTTTGGGGGCCTTTGGTTGCTTGCGCAATACTACGTTCAATACTTAAAACCAGCAAAGTTCCAGTTTACGCAACGAAAATATACTTACTTAGGGACTATTTAACGCTTTTGGCAGAGGGGGAAACTGTCTAATGACTCTGCGGACCAACTGCAAGCCCACTGTACTTATTTATTTGGGGGAGTGAAGGGGTTTTTGCATGGGTAGCCGAAGACCGGACTTTCGCTATATCCCGATTTTCGTCGGGCACACACATTCAAACGTCCAGAACGTAACGTATTAATATTTAAATTTGTTGTTGTTCTTAAATACCATAAGCTTGAATCAATTGCTGCTCTACATTGGGGATGGCAGGCTCGTTTTAGGAGCGATGTCTTTGCCCAGTGTGGGCCGTTGAGCCATGCAACTTCCGATGCCGGACATTCTTTCGTATTATAAACTATTAATAAAATAATGCTGTACAAGTGGGTTGGCAAATTTTGGCATTGAGATTTCCGTATGCCGTCGAATCGGACATGGGGATGCTATTTGCGTCAGGCGTCCGAAGGATTCTCATTGTATTTCTGGTCATACCCTGGTTCAGTCTTGATTGTAAGTTTTCTAAACTTCTAATTTGAGGACTCATTGAATCACGTGCACCTGAAAATCCGGTGGCAAAGCGATACAATAGCTTTAAAGATGATGGAACGAAGCTCCGCATCAAAAGTATTATATCTTCCCCGTCTGCTTGTGTAGTGAAGTCCAACATCAATTAAATGTTTCAAGAATAATAAATTTGGTAATCCATGTGAGGAAGGAGGTAGAAGATGGAGCAAAAAACCTACGTTTTTCAAGAGGTACTAAGTCCATCACACCCCTACACCCCCTCCCTCCCTCGCTCCCTCTCTCCCCCCCCTCCTCTCTTGACCATACCACTATCCTTTTTGATTAGACAATCCTCTTTAGCTACAAAGAATCTGCTCCCCCCCTCCCCCCTTGCGCTATGTACGACTTTCCCCTTTGATGGCGGCTTTAGCTCCATTTGGATTCAATGCGTGAAGGCTGAATTGAAAAGCTAACTTGAATCACCTTCAGCTTGCCTTCTGCAACTTGCTGGCACTCTTGCTTCATGTGAGGAGGCAATTCCATTTCACGGCACGTGCTTTTTTGATTAGATTTTAGTCAACCTCTTTGGCCTGCTTCAATACATGTACTACATCGTGGCTAGATACTTCTACTTGTGCTGCAATGATTGGCTTGATCCTGCATGTTTCATATATTGTTTGGTAGTACACCTCGTTGGCACCCCTGAGGTGGTCTTTCTTTTAACATCTCTGCAGTCTCATGCGCTACACCCTCGTGCACAAGATGTGGCCTGCCGGACCAGGGTCTGTCACCTTGTGAATCATCATCACTTGATCTGCCCCGTGAATTGTCTAAGACCTTGTAGGGGCTGGTTACCTTATCATGTTAATCGCGCTTGACGTTTAAGGTGTTGAAGACCCAGAGCTCTGGCGTGCTATATAGCCAAGACACCACTGCAAGCGAAACGACGTATATACGAGGATCCTCAAGGTAGTACATCCCGGCCTCCACACACACATGTGCTGAGTGCTGGACTTCAATTAGTAATGTGGGTACCCCACGTGACGCACGAGCCCCATGCCTATTTTTAAACCCTAGCCCCCCTACCCTTCACTCCGCCAAATAAATAAGTATAATCGATTTTTCAACCGCGGATTGTACCCCTTGAAAGGCGTTCCCCGGACCTGGCAGTACCATCACGTGTAGTCCACGTGGGCTACTTCAGTCCAAAAGCTTAGCTCGATGCCCCGAAAAAATCTCGCGCCTTGAGCACATACAGGAGTGGTGAAGACGTAAGCCGCAGAGAAGGGTAGCCCAACTACAACCGGTCAGTCTTGGGTCCGCTTGCATTTACTTTTAAATTAAAATTAAGCAAAGTTTTTGTCTGGGAGTGGAGGAAACGTGCGTGGAGGGGGATGGTGGGGTACCGGATGTTGGCTCTGTTGTAGCAGTTCCAAGGTGAAGTTGCGAATCACGGCTTTTCAGCACTTGTCGGTTCCACATTTGGAGCTACAGTTTAGTAAGTATGCATTTTCAATGTGGTGGGCTGGCTTTGTTTGAGGCTTCACTCCTTTTTAGAGGCGAGGTTGGGCAGTCGGGCCCGGCAATGCTATTTGTCTGATGGGGGACCGGGCTTAAAGCATGTGGGTTCGAGCGTGCCTAACTGAAGGAACTCAGATTTTGGGGGCCTTTGGTTGCTTGCGCAATACTACGTTCAATACTTAAAACCAGCAAAGTTCCAGTTTACGCAACGAAAATATACTTACTTAGGGACTATTTAACACTTTTGGCAGAGGGGGAAACTGTCTAATGACTCTGCGGACCAACTTGTCGTAAATCGTGAGTACCCCCATCCACCTTTATGGATGGAAGGCTACATTTATGATGTGCATTTGTGAAGTGACGTGACGGGTATGGACCAAATGTGGTCAAATGTCACTCACTAGACGATACTTTAGGGTAATAATGCAATAGTGGCTACTTTCGAGAGTGCTTGAACCGTTTAAGGTTGGGCATGGACAGCTTCGAGTTGATTGCTGAACTATGGACAATTTAAGTCCTTGACATAGGTTCCTTGGAGGCTGACATCGTGACTAATTGTTGCTCAAATGGAGCACAATTGCATAGTCTATTGCTGAAGTCAATCTTGGTTTTCTAGAGTTCTCCTAATAAATTGGAACTTAGGTATCCTTGAAGGATGTAGCGTTTACAGATCGGTTCCCACGGTACCTCGATCTGATAGTACCTTAGAATAAAAGCCTTGGGCTGAATCCGAGATTTAGATCGTCGAATGCTTACGAATAACGGGTATGGTTACTGATCCGAGCAGTAGTTTCGGAGTAGCCATTACTTAGAAATATAAGTAGTTTCCTTATAGCTAGTCCATGCGGCTGCCTATATAAACTGGCCATCTAGGATAGAAGCCTTAGACATGTGATAAGTCTCCGGCTATGGTGTGCTGCACTTCTCGTGCTAGCAGTGATGGTCGTGATAATGGCAGTTATGAGTAACACATGTATGGACTGCAGGTAAGAGACGTCTACTGAACTTGGTCGTTGAGATCTACGTTGTAAATAGACATGTGATAAGTCTCCGGCTATGGTGTGCTGCACTTCTCGTGCTAGCAGTGATGGTCGTGATAATGGCAGTTATGAGTAACACATGTATGGACTGCAGGTTCTATCTCCCTTGCACATTTTTGTGCATTTGGACCCACTCTCCGCTGACTCCCGGTATCATGTTTTATGACATGGTATCGGCGAGGTTCGACTCCAGGTGGAGCAGGATCGACAAGAGCGACTTCTGCAACCAACCACCGCTTCTGCATAATACTATGTGCTTGAGATGCATATGCATAGATGCTTGATAATACTTGGTCGTGTTGCTTTTCGATTTATTTTGCTAATGAATCCATACGTTTGGTGCCGTCTCAAGTTCGAGACACACACGCAACGAGAGTTTATCGGAGCAACCCGTGAACATGACTGTGAGGGGATAATCATGAAGCTTTGACTGACAGCTTTGAAGTCATTGTGGTTCAGGTGCTTGGCACACATGGATCAGTGGGCAGAGGTGTCCCACTTGAACTACCAGTGGTGGCTCATCCATGAATGGGGCGTTAAGGAGGTGTACCCCTTTGGGTGATGTCATGCATTGCTGTTCAAGTGTGTGCAAGTCCCATGTTAACTGAAGGCATTGCTGTTTTGCTTGGTGCTTGGTGGCTCATCCTGAAATGAGGAGTTTATGGAGGTGTACCTCTAGGATGATGTCACGCATGTACTTTCCTGTTTGAGCATTGCTTGGTAAGCATGCTCAAATTTCATGATATGCGTTGCTTGGTAGAAGCAAGCTTTTAAACTCTTTCAAGTTAGTGTGTTGGCTCATCCTAAAATTGGGGAGTTTAGGAGGTGTACCCCATAGGGATGTTGTCATGCACTAGTCTCTCTTGTTTTTTTGGGCATCGCTCGTTGAGTATGCTGAAGTGCCATGTTTACTCAAAGCATTGTTGCTTCAATTTAAAAACTTGGCACCTCACTTAAACTCTAAAGTTAGTCTTTGGCTCATTCATGAATGGGGAGTTTAGGAGGTGTACCCCTTTGAATGTTGCCATGCACTCGCTTTTGGGATTGGACTGTACCCTACTTCTTGTATTGAATGGGGTGTGCAAATGTCCTTGGTCTTTGTACAAGTCATGCTTTGGGGAGGGCTTGTGCATGTAGCATGCATGGTGGATTTTGATGTTCACTTACATGCTTGAACTCAACATTGGTACATGTTGAGTTGTCTTGTTTGTTATTAAATGGTGAAAGAGCAACATGATGCAGCACCACACAATTGATTTCAGGTGCAAATCATGTGATCCATGAATGTGGGGTTGTGCATTTGTTTGAACACTGAGGATGGGCTATTGGAGCATGTAGTTCCCACAAGGGTTGCAGGTTTACTTCTGATATGGCTAGTAGGTTGACCCCGTCACTGGCTTGTATGCCATTTTCCAACACAACTGAGGGGGGAACTGCTGCCAAGACGCTTGAGGGCTGGAAACCCAAGATCGGTGCGGGCAGAGGACCCAAATAAGCCTGAGGGTGGCCCAACACAGCTGAGGGGAGTTCTGACCCCAAAAACAGTTTGAGGATGGGTGGTCAAGGCTATGTAAGCAATAGGAGAAACCACGAAAACCAAAGGGCCTACCTGAACACTTTAATAGCTGTGTGCATGCAGTCATTGGATGACTGGTGCATTTGACAAGTTGTCAATTTCCTTGATTGGTAAGTTACCAGTAGTGGTGCTCATACTTAGGATGCTTCCCACATGTCATGATGTGTGTGGGTGTGTGTATTCATGGTTGCTTGGGCTTTGTAAGCTGGGTACTTTCACTGTTGGGCAATGACGCGAGAATAATTGATTGACTTCCTGCTCCTGGTAGGAGCCTTGTGTGGTGCATTCTGCCTTGCAGTGTGCATAAGATCCATTGGGCAAGGGGAGGACCACTTCTGATGGATAGCTGGTTACTCCTCTGCTGCCTAAAACATGTCACTAACGTAACAAAACCTAAACTGTGTTTAGAGCTTCAATCCAGGGGAGGGCCATTGATGTGCAGTGGCTAAATTCTCTCTGGGAAGAGACAAACAGACTTAAAGGCTAATGCTTAGTTCAGGAGTTGCTGCCCATAGATAAGGGCTGTAATCTTTCTGAAAGGTGTTTAATAATATTTTGCAAACTTTGGCCAAGCTATTTCAGTTTCTGGTATAACTGGAAGTAGCTGTGGCTGCTTCAGTGTTTGCAGACGTCGATACGTCTTTGCGCCAAAGGCGCGTTTGATACAGGAATCACTTTGAAAGTGATCTTCTTATAAGGCATTGTATTTGAGGTACTTTTAAATCATGTTTAGGATATCCTGTGTCACCTGACTGCTGTTCCCTGGTTCTGGGAGGCTCAGGAAGGCTCTGCAGACCTCACAGACATAAAAACGTGTAAGTTCTAGATCTGACACGTTTGTGATATATTCCGCGTCGATGTCTGGCATTGTCGTTCGAACTCGAATGGCTCGAGTCGTAGGCGCACGTTTTGTCTCCGTGTCGATTCTTCAATTTGTTGACCGAGGTACAGTGCGGAGTCCGGACGGTTTGTGTTTCGAATCTTCTGGTGGTTTAACCTTAAGATGTATGTTAGCCATAGTTGTTGGCTAAGACCTTGCTTAGGATCACTTGAGCTTTGATCCTTGAGCACTGAGTTCACTGTCTTGTGAGACGTACCTCTTCCTAAGGTTTGAGGGGAGGCATGTGGATGCACATAGAGTGCATAGACATCATTGTTTGTGATCGTCATCGAGTCATCTACTGGTTGCATAAGTTCAACAGTAGAGCTTCACAGTTGACAGTATATTGCAAGTTCTACACTACAAACATGTAATTTCATGGTACTGGAGTGTACCTAGACATTGCAAGATGGAATGATAATAGAAGTGTTGTTTAGGGATTGTTGATACATAGTCCCGCACTTCTACCTTAGCTTTGTGAGTTGAGGTGACATTGTTGTGCCTATGCTATGGGCATGTCACGTCTTTCACGTGCTAACGCTTGAGAGTACACCATCCTAGTAATGGATGGAGGTCATGATTTGTGAATAAGTCGTCTGCGGTGAACTTATCGTGTCACCCGTATGTGTTGAGATCATTTGATTGTAATGGTCCAAAATAATCATGTGGACGTTGTTGATACGACAAGCTTCTACCTAGAATGTAGGGGAGGCAAGTTGAACGCTTAAAAATTAGAAAATGACTAAGTAGTCATTAGCTTGGGTGTTATCTTAAGACTTTCCAAGGCCAAGTGTTTTGGTCCTTGAGGTTACGATACTGAACTGATTAGTTCAGGTATTGCACGAATACATGATGTTCATGGTAATTGTGTTTGCCGTAAAGGTTGTCGTTTGAGTAACACACCCATTGAGATTGATAAGAGTGTTTGGGATTCCTAAATGTGGGATTTCATGACACACTTTCATGTTTATGATCACTATGAGTTGTGATAATGTAGTGCCTGTGCTTATGGCTGTTGCACTTCTTTCCTATGAATATGCTAAGTCACTTACCCTTCACTGCATGCAAGGGGAGGTGTCGTAAATCGTGAGTACCCCCATCCACCTTTATGGATGGAAGGCTACATTTATGATGTGCATTTGTGAAGTGACGTGACGGGTATGGACCAAATGTGGTCAAATGTCACTCACTAGACGATACTTTAGGGTAATAATGCAATAGTGGCTACTCTCGAGAGTGCTTGAACCGTTTAAGGTTGGGCATGGACAGCTTCGAGTTGATTGCTGAACTATGGACAATTTAAGTCCTTGACATAGGTTCCTTGGAGGCTGACATCGTGACTAATTGTTGCTCAAATGGAGCACAATTGCATAGTCTATTGCTGAAGTCAATCTTGGTTTTCTAGAGTTCTCCTAATAAATTGGAACTTAGGTATCCTTGAAGGATGTAGCGTTTACAGATCGGTTCCCACGGTACCTCGATCTGATAGTACCTTAGAATAAAAGCCTTGGGCTGAATCCGAGATTTAGATCGTCGAATGCTTACGAATAACGGGTATGGTTACTGATCCGAGCAGTAGTTTCGGAGTAGCCATTACTTAGAAATATAAGTAGTTTCCTTATAGCTAGTCCATGCGGCTGCCTATATAAACTGGCCATCTAGGATAGAAGCCTTAGACATGTGATAAGTCTCCGGCTATGGTGTGCTGCACTTCTCGTGCTAGCAGTGATGGTCGTGATAATGGCAGTTATGAGTAACACATGTATGGACTGCAGGTAAGAGACGTCTACTGAACTTAGTCGTTGAGATCTACGTTGTAAATAGACATGTGATAAGTCTCCGGCTATGGTGTGCTGCACTTCTCGTGCTAGCAGTGATGGTCGTGATAATGGCAGTTATGAGTAACACATGTATGGACTGCAGGTTCTATCTCCCTTGCACATTTTTGTGCATTTGGACCCACTCTCCGCTGACTCCCGGTATCATGTTTTATGACACAACTGCAAACCCACTGTACTTATTTATTTGGGGGAGTGGTTTGCATGAGGACATGCAAAGGATTAGGGGGGGATAATGTAACGGAATGCGAGGATTTCCGAGCATTTCGGGACATTTGCGGGAGACGCCCTTTGGCGCCATACTGCACGCCCGTGGGAGCCACGTGGTTAGCCGCTCGAACGAGAGTAGCACTGGTGGTGCTTACGTAATCTCGTCTCCGCGTGTGCCGGGTCATGCACACTTAAAACTTTTTCTAAGCACTGGGTACTTTCACGAGCCGGTACAATCGCGGCGGTTCGATTTGCTCAACTTTGGCGAGTTGTAGCGACCGCTGCAAGCCAAAAAAACATAAACCACCCAAGACCAACTTTGTAGATTGTTTGTTTATCTTCGAGAACAGCTGGTTTTGGAGGGTGGGGGGCTTCTCTATGGGCGAGAAAGGAGGGTCGAAGTCGACCGTTTTAGCCCCAGAATTGGCTGGTGCGACAATTCTTCGAAACTGTCGAATATTTTTCAGTCACGGCACTCGACCTTGGTGTCGTTAAATTGTTTGATGTCATTTGTAGTTTCACACCACGTGCTGTTTTCAAGTAATAACAATGTTTTCAGGGTGATCCGGACGGCGGACAGAAGGATCGACCACCGGCCATGGGCCACTTCAATGCTCCACTCTCGATTTTGTGCATGTTTTCGTGTTCAATACTATTTTTCCACATTATGCAAAAGATTTTAAGCCGTTGCATTGGACAATTACTATGCAGTCAAGAGTTCATGCGTTGAACACCTTACATTTCCCCTCAGGCCAGCATGCGGTGGAAAATGGTCATTAGGCATCTTGGGGCAATCTAATTACAGTAATCAACACTTAGGCCTTCAAACTCTGTCATCTGACGCCTCCATGCGGTCCAGGCAGTCCATGTAAAGCTTATAGTATGCAGCTTTTGACCCTCCCCCGGCGTCCTTGAGCCTTATGCCCGCCAAATTGGTGCCCTCGTGAGCCATCAGGGCTTTGAGGTGCGTGCGCAGGATCTGGGCAGCACCCGTCTGCTCCATGAGGGTATCAACTTCTTGCTTGGTTCGTGCGGGCTGCATGGCCTGCAACGCTTGGGTGCGTTCCCGGCGGGCCTCTTCTTTCTTGCGTGCCTCTGCTTGCTCGCATTCAAAATGACTGTATTTCAGGCTCGCCATTTCTCTGCGGTTGTCTGTGGAGGAGCTGAGGGACCTTGCCTCCTTCACAGCATATTGCAGGACCTTGGCGCGCTCGTCGGGAGGCATGGCCGCAACATCGGCAGCAACGTCATTAGTTCTCCACAAGATTTTTCCATTTATGCTCCTCGTGTCTGCGTTGGGAGCTTTCCTGTGGGCTGACTTGGTCATGCCAAGAATCCCTTCTGAAATGTTGTTAGAGGGGGGCATGTCCGGAAAGGACTCCAATTCTGCCGGGCTGAAGCGCTTTTCTACTTCAGTCTTGGTGTTGCGCCCACCAGGTAGCTGGTCTGCTGCGAATCTACGAAGGGTGGAACTGATGCTTGCGGCTGTATGGCTTGCCAGGCGTGCCAAAAGCGCATTCTCATCTTCACTCAAGCCAGCAGCAGCGTCCAGTACGGCTTGATGGAGGGCTCTGCGATTGTCAGTGCTGGCTGGGCTACCATCGAGTTCCCAGATGACAAAGGAGCTGTCGAGCAAGAGGGCGCCATCATGCTTGATGTGGTCAAGCGCGTCAAGTGCACGAGGGTATATTCGCTCCCCATCCCATGCACTGTCCATTTGCTGCAAAATATACAGGCATGGTGCCCCGAACCTACCGCACACAAAATAAGTATAAACCTACTGAGATTCCTGCTCTGCCTGATTGAACAGTGCGCTTGTGATGCATAAAAATGTCTCACCTGAAGTACCAAAGTCCATACACAATGAATTGTATAGCTGTGGGCTTATCATTCAATGCGCTGATGACATTGCTCACAATGTTGCTCCTGTCCTTTTCGCAAAGCTGGCCCAGAAAGGTCAGGATTCGCCCGCGTTCGCTCGTCACCACTGCGCAGGCATGTGCTTGCTCAAGGAAGCGAGCCTTGCTCTCGTGAGGGATGGCTGTGCTGACGTCACTCAGGAGTTGCATCGCCTTGAAGTGGCCTGCCAACCATTGCTGTCCTTGAGAATCTGATGGGGCCAAGAGCCCAGAGACAAGGTACGCGGCTTTCATGGCACCGCCAGTGGCTGATGCCCCTTGATCTTCTCGGACTTGCGCCTGATTTGGGAGGGGGATAGGTACACTGTCAGGGGGCCATTGAAAGGTGTTGATAGCTGAATGTATGGCTTTCATTGCATTATCCACCTTGTGGGCATGGCAGCCGAAGGTGACGACTTTTGGGGGCCGGATGTCAGGGTCCATGGCCTCCAAAACCCTCATCTGCTCCGCCTCAATGGCCTTGGCCGTAGCTGACTGAGCTGCTGCAGCGTGGTCAGATTGTGTGGCACAACAACCACCACTGCCATCGCTGCCGCCTGCCAAGTTCATGAAGTCTGGGACCTCGCCCGTTACTGCAGCAGCTGCTTGTGTTAAGTTTTCAAGCTGCCGAGCAAGAGAGGTAACGATCGTGCTCGCCTTCTCATTTTGCACTGGTAGGGCTCCAAGAGAGTGGACCAAGGTTCCACTGCCGTCTTGTTTCTTTATGTACAATGTCGTAGCTGAAAAATGGGTACCTTTATGGGTTGTACAATCTCCTGCAACTCTAAATGCATTGACGCCCCTTTCCATCCATTTCATTGCCCCCATGGCATCACTAAGGGGGGCCATTGCACGCATGATGCGCGTGCTGGTTGAGACTGAAGGGACATTGGTGAGGATGGCCACGCGCAGGAACATGAGGACTACTTTCATGGCTAGGCCCGCGACACTAGCTGGTACCCCTATTTGAATAAGAGCCATTACAGTAAAACACACTTCTGCGGTGTACTCCAGGCCGCCGCTAGCTCGCGGCTGTTGGACTTGGAGTTGAGGGGGATCTGTGTCAGGGTATGTGGTCACAAATGAAGGGCGTGCAGCCTCTGGACTTTGTACTGGTGGATATTCTGGGGCTTTAGGGGGTTGACAGCTTTCAAGCTTCCTCTTGGCAAGCCGTGTCCGACTCAGATTTTTTGATGCTGCTCGATGTTTTTGGTGCAAATCTTGCGCTTTTGCTACAGTTTTGTCAAGCTGTATTCTTAGCCCATTCCTCTCTTGAATGAGGTCTTCCACCTCTTTGCTCAAATCTTTAAGGCGTCGCTCTTTCTCCTCCAAGACATACCGATGCTGTTGGCGCATGTGTCGCAGATCGGATTGCAGCTTTGCATTGTTCTCCTCGAGTGTCTGCCTTTCTTGACTGAGGTCTTCCATACTGCTGAACAACTCCTTCATGCATCGCTCAACATCTGACCTGCTGCGGTTATCTTCACGCATCTGTTGCAAATTTGATTGCAGCTCTTTATTGTTCTTCTCAAGATCGTCCGTCGTTTCTACCATGACTTGTGCTTGGGTTTCGGCGGTCAGCAGGCATGTCTGGGTCTTCTGGAGCTCGTGTTTGGTGTCCTCAAGCTGGAGGCTCAGCTCCTCAACTTCAGAATGGCTCTCCTCGAGTTGGGTCGCCAGTGAGGCATTACGTGACTGCAGCGCATCGATGCGTGCGCGCAATTGATCACTCTGCAGCACCAGGGATGTTGCCTTTCAATAGTCCTGCCATAAAAGGTGCGCATAAGGGAAGGTGTGAATAAGGGAAGGTGGCAGTGACTGGGATTTTACCTCTTGCTGAATGAGTGTGCATTCGCGGGTTTTGGCTTCCATATCAAGTGACATGCTCTGTAGCAGATCTTGCAGCTTAGCCTCCTTGTCTTTCGATGCTTCAAGTTCATGTTTTATGCTATCCTGCAAAGCATGTCTGTGGGCTTCAAGTATGTAAAACTACATTAGCTTTGTGTGGGGCATGAGAACATAAACGCACCATTTGCTGATGGTCTTGGTTGATTTCCTCCAATAGGCACCGTTGGGTATTGAGTTTCGCTCTCAAGATCGTTTTCTCTCGTCTCATGTTTTTGACCATATTCCTGCTATTGGTTTCCCCTTGCAGCACTTCAAGTGGTCTTTTTCGGCGGCCCATGATGCTTTCACCTGCGATCAACACGAGTCAATGGAGTGGTGCGATGTGTTCATCATTCCCATTGCTGCAGGGCCGCGGGTTGTCACCTGGAGGTGGAACATTTTCTTTCTCTGTTGGAACTTTGGATGCGATGGGCGCTTTAGGTTGCCAACTCGTGAGATGAAAGACATGGGTGTCCAGCAGAATTCCCTTCTGTGGCGCTGATTGCATGGCACTCTTGCGTCTCACAGTCTTCGTGTATTGGAATTTGAAGGTCTCCAATCTTTGGCGTAACGTGTCCACGTTCACTGAGCAACTCAAGCCTAACTGGGTTGCCCTACTGTGGGCCATCTCAGCAACATACGTTTTGACATGTACTTTCCTATCATTGTTTTCTGTGATAAACTTTAAGAGCGCCTTTCCATTTTCAAATACATTAGTCTGTGCTTGTAGTGTGGGTGTTGCTGATTGCGACATGTCCCTTCACAGAACTCTGCGTTCAGAAAGAAGATACAACTTTGTTTTCAGTTTTAACCTTTAATTCCTGTTAAGATTCTCTATGTTGAAACTTAGAAGGTATTGTGAGTATTCCGCGACGTCCAAGCTGATCATGGCTAGGTGCCTAAGGCGATCCGATCCCGCCAGTTCAGGCCTGATATGGCGTGCAACCACAACCTGTTTGCAATTGTGGATACTTATAGTCTAAATTCTTTCATAATTGGTTCGGTAGGTGTGCTTAGTTTGAATCGGCTCTGTCCAAGGTGGCTTGGACGGAGTTGATCGTACCGGCAGGATTCTCTGGGCACTTCAAATTTTTTTGGGTCGCCCGATCTTCGATCGGCGTCTGGAGGCTAAGTCGATGTTGAGGTTGTCTCAGCCATGTCAGATCAGTCGAAAAGTGCCCACTTTGAGGTCCCGTAACATTCTAAGCATGCAGCCTTCTTGTAAAGCAAAATTATCTTCTGGAAGCATTGCTTGTGTACATTCACAGTCATTGAGTTTCAAGTGACATTGCATGTTTATGTGGTCGAAAGAACGTGCCAAAGTTGTAGGGTTTTGCCTAGGGTCTCATGAAAGTACCCAGTAGCACCTTCCGTCGGTGATGGTTGCTTACGCCATGCATAGTTGGCACTCCGTCATTGCGTGTGTTTGATGACAATAGTTGTCACCGTTAGCACGCCAGTGAGTGGACGATCTAGGGCTCTCACGAAGGATAGAGGGACATAAGTCGTACATGGGCCGAGTTCGAATGATAGGCGTCCCCTGGCTAGGAACCCGCGTGCCGAGTAGATTAACACGAGAGGACAGAACTGGAGAAACCACAAGGGTAAGCTGTGTGGTGGGGTGGTTCTTGTAAACGCTTGCTTGCCCCAAGTGACGGACCTCGTGTCGCGCCTCGTTCCTTGCTCCCTTCCTGCCTTACTTCCTTATAAATTCCGCTGAGTTATTACAATTATGAGTTCACTGTGATGCCTTTTGGTCTTACCAATGCACCTGCAATCTTTCAGTCTGTTATGAACACTATCTTGGCTCCGTTCCTTGATATATTTGTGTCGGTGTACCTAGATGATATCCTGATTTACTCTAATTCGGTTGAAGAGCACATGGAACATTTTGAGAACTATCTTGTCAGTGCTCAAGGAACATCAGTTTTATTGTAAAAGATCTAAATGTGAGTTTGTTGCTAAGCAGGTGGGACACCTGTTGACTCCTCAAGGGATTATGGTGGATCCAAGGAAGGTTGCAGCCATCCAGGTTTGGCCCACTCCCCTGAATGTGTCACAGTTGCGAGGTTTTCTAGGCTTAACTCAATATTATGATACTTTCATGGATTATTTTGCAGATGTTGCTTATCCTCTTACTAAATTACTTGAGAAGGATGTGCCTTGGACTTGGGAGGGACTTCAAATCCAAGCCTTTGTTGCATTGAAAGATCTTGTCTCTTCTCCTCCTTGTTTGTTAATGCCTGATTTAGAGAAACCATGGGGGCCATGGCAAGTGGCAGCACCGACTTGCTATGCTTTCAAAATGATTACTTACTATTTTTATACTTATTATACTGCCTTATTCTCCAGATTTCCTTGGTATTGCCACGGCTGGACTCGAATGGCAATGTTGATGGACATACCATGCCCACATGTGATGCCACACAATTATGGCTCAAAAACCGGAGGGCCAGCACATTTTGCCAGTCAACTCTGCTTTAACATTGTTTAGATTCGCTGCCCCCTCATCCACCGAAACTAGCATAGGAATCTGATGTATATTTTAAGAAAGCGCCTTCGTCGCACAGCC